>SDEE01000402.1:0-43825 GCA_004126415.1 Candolleomyces aberdarensis | reverse complement strand
AACAGGCATATTTGAATTTTCCCTGGTATGTTGAAAGCTCTCTTTCGAGTCCATTTTTGAGCCCGCGATCGAGTATCACATGAAATTGTCATGTTAACTTGGGTGTTTACTTGCGCGTAACATACGTTAACATCGCGTTAACTTGGACTCAACATAAGTCAACATCACGTTGACTTGGGTGCTTACCTGCACGTAACATAAGTTGACTTGTGTTACATGCCTGCCCAGGCCAGTGCTCGTAATTAATACCGATTGTGGCTTGTCGCCACTCAGGTTTGGGGCCATGNTTTGTACGCCATTCTGTTGCGTTGTACACCTTCATCGGTCGCAAGTTGTGTGTTTGCACACCTCCCCGTTTTATTTGCATGTGTTCTCAAAGGGAAACTATTTTCCTCCCGCAGTGAGTATTATTGAATTTTTTACGAGCTCGTGACATTGCTCATTTCGGCTCTCATCGATCATCTCAAGTCCATGGCTTTGCGGTAGATTAAGTGCATCTATTCCCAATTGTATTCTCATTTGTTTTCGTTCCTACCCTCTCTCTCTCCTGATTCCATTCTTGTTACTGAACACTTACAGGATGATTGCAACGCAGGTCGAATGGACGGTCAGAGCGGGCGCCGCGGGCGACAAGTTAACATGGGTGCTTAACTTGGAAAGTGCCAAGTGAGGCCCACGTTAACGGCTCTAACATGGTGAGAGAAAGTTAGCGCACGTTAACATTCCAAGTAACATTATCCTCATTCCTGCGAAAGCGCCGAGATCCTTCGTCTCGCGAAGGGTTTGATGAAACGAGACGATTAAACGCAGGGCCCTGAGCGAATATCTGGACTCATATGAATCGCTCGAACAAACCTGCCACACTAGCAAAGACAGACTTCAAGATTGGAACAGCACTGATTGCCTCCTCGAGAACGTCCGAAATCGTAAACCCCGAGCCGACCATGGCGAGCGAATCCGCGTTAGGTTCTGTTTCCTGAGATGACTTCGAGCGGGAGCGAGTCGACTAAACGCAGCTGCGGTGTCAGGGGTTGATATCTGATGAATCATTTGAGTCCTACCTTGATCTTCGTAGTAGATTTATCCACCTGAAATTTCAGAATTTCTCAAGCTGATTCCCTAGCATCGCGGTCAAAGCTTTCGACCGCTCGAACAGTCCTATCTTTTGGGTCAGTAAGTCCGGGAAATGTACCAGACACCCCAAACGTACCGTAAAAACTCGCCGATTGCGTTTGCTGCGGCCTTGGGATCCTCTGTTGCAATTTGAGCTAAATCGACACTGAAGCCCCCACAATTATCGAGAACCTCAATTAGCTGTGCGCCGTGGCCAAGCTCCCCCTACCATAGCGCTGCCACCATCTGGCCAACCTCATCCTTCACCTTTAACAGTCCCACACGACTCGCTCAAACGCGAGAGTATGCATCCTCTATGAAGGGGTCGTAGAAGGAGAAGGGAGTCGGATAACCTATATATCCTGAGAACGCTGAGATTATTCAAATGCTCGGGGAGTGCAAGAAGGAATCATGACCCCCATCATAGATGTAGAGAGGCTCCTGGGATACAGCGATAGATGGAAAGATGGCTTTGGTAATATATCTGGCCGTACTGCCTTCTAGTAGCGATGAACTTACTCCCGAAGTGGTGCAGAAGCAGAACCCTGGACGACAATGCCAGATGGCTATGGTCGATGGTGTCCAGGACATACGCTCTTAGAGTTGAGCGCCTGTGGATAAGATACAGTACCTCACCCTCCTGGGGACGTTTCTCTTGATGTCGTGTTTGCCAAATCACAGAGAAGAAGGTAGATTAGAATGTACATAGAGCTTATTTTTGAACCATACATGCATTTTAAAACAAGCGAATGGCCGAATCGTCCGCAANGGCAAACAAAAGAAACAAGCAATCTCGAATCACTGATGCCGCTGGCAGAACGATAGTAAGACAACTACAATGTCCGGATCCTCCTCCAATACACCATCTTCCGTTCCTGATTAATCATGCTCCCTGTGGGCCGTTGAATTGGTATTCAAGTTCTCCCTGTAAAGTTTGGATTTCGTCGCGGTCCGCTTCGTCTGCAGTGAGTGCAAAACGAATTTCCAAAAGTTCCACAAGGTGTCCGACATAGCACGTTCGGGATTGATGCTCTAGGGGACAAAGCACGAGAAGCTCGCGGCGAAGTGCGATTGCTTCATTGAGAATTCCGGTTTCCCCATTATGCTGGTATTGCGATAGAAGAGCTTTGGCAAGGTTGTTGAGCGACGAGGGCCGATTGGGATTGGGTGCCGGATAGAATGCAAGTGCTTCACGAAGATGTGAAACACCTTTGTTCAGGCAATCGATGTCTCCATTGTGCTCAAAGAGAGCGTGGAGTGCTTTCCCAAGGTTGTCGAGCAACATCGATTGTTCCGATTGGTCCGGGTGGTGTGCTGGCTGGAGTGCAAGTGCGTCACGAAGATACGAAATGCCCTCGTTCAGCGCGTTGACGTCTCCATTGCACTCATAGAGAGTGTTGAATGCAGTACCAAGGTTCATGAGCGACATCCACTGGGCTGGATGGCCTGCTGGCTGGAGTGCAAGCCCGTCACGAAGATGCGATATGCCTTCGTCCAGGGTTTTGATGTCTCCATTGCGCTTAGAGAGAGCATGGAGTGCACTCCCAAGGTTGATGAGCGCCACCCACCGGTTTGGATGGGGTGCTGGCCGGAGCGCAAGTGCGTCACGATGAWGTGAAATAGCTTCGTTCAGCGCTTTGATGTCTCCATTGTGTTCATAGAGAGTCTTAAGTGCCTCCCCAAGGTTGTTGAGCAACGTCGAGCCCTGTGGATGGTGTGCTGGCAGGACTGCAAGCGCATCACGATGATGTGAAATGGCTTCGTTCAGGTCTTTGATGTCCCCATTGCGCCCATTAAGAGTTTTGAGTGCACCACCAAGGTTCATGAGCGACATCCACCGGTTTGGATGGTGTGCTGGCAGGAGTGCAACCGCGTCACGAAGATATGAAATGCCCTCGTTCAGGGCTTTGATGTCTCCATTGCGCTCAGAGAGAGTCCTGAGTGCATTACCAAGGTTGTTGAGCGACATCCACCGGTCTGAATGGTGTGCTGGCTGGAGCGCAACCGCGTCACGAAGATGCGAAATGCCCTCGTTCAGCGCGTTGACGTCTCCATTGCGCTCATAGAGAGTCTGGAGTAGACTAGCAAGGTTGGCAAGTGGCATCCACCGGGCTGGATGGGGTGCTGGAAGGAGTGCAACCGCGTCACGATGATGTGAAATGCCTTCGTTCACGGCTTTGATGTCTCCATTGCACTCATAAAGAGCTTTGAGTGCGCCACCAAGGGCGATGAGTGACATCCACCGGTTTGGATGGTGTGCTGGCATGAGTGCAACTGCGTCACGAAGATACGAAATGCCCTCGTTCAGGGTTTTGATGTCTCCATTGCACTCATRGAGAGTGTTGAGTGCAGTACCAAGGTTCATGAGCGACATCCACTGGGCTGGATGGCCTGCTGGCTGGAGTGCAAGCCCGTCACGAAGATACAAAATGCCCTCGTTCAGGGCGTTGATGTCTCCATTGCGCTCAGAGAGAGTCCTGAGCGCACTACCAAGGTTGTTGAGCAACATCCATCGCTCTGGATGGTGTGCTGGGCAGAGTGCAAGCGCGTCACGATGATGCGAAATGCCTTCGTTCAGGGCTTTGATGTCCCCACTGCGGTCGTAGAGAGTCTTGAGTGCATTACCGAGGTTGTTGAGCAGCATGGACCAGCCTGGATGGTGTGCTGGCCGGAGTGCCAGTGCGTCACGAAGATGAGAAATGCCTTCGTTCAGGGTGTTGATGTCTCCATTGCGTTGATAGAAAGTCTGGAGTGCAGCACCAAGGCTTCCGAGCGACTTCCAACGTTCTGGATGGGGTGCTGGCGAGAGTGCAAGCGCGTCACGATGATGTGAAATGCCTTCGTTCAGGGTGTTGGTGTCTCCATTGCATTTATAGAGTGACCAGAGCGTGTCACCAAGACCACCCAGCGTCGAGAATCGAGTTGGATGGGGCGCCGGCTGGAGTTCTAGTGCACGTCGAAAAGCCAACATCGCGTCCCCAAACATCTCAACACTACCGGCTCTCTGGCCCATTTTACAGTAACAATGTCCCAGTGCATACCAGGCATCGTCACGACCGCTCCCAAGTCGCACAGCGACCTCTAAGCACGCCACTTCAAACGCCCAGTGATCTCCACTATCTTCCCGCAGATTGCTGCTAATCTTCATGAGAATGGATGTCGTATCCTGCTCCTCCATCGCCGCCATCTCCTCTGCATCCGGAAACAATGTGTTCAGGAATAGTGTCGCCCATCGCTGTTGTGCGCCAATGGGGATTGCGTGCAACGTTGAACAATGCTGAGTTTTCACCCATTCACCGTGCGACCGCTTCGTTCCATGTGAAACGTGGAATGGCCAGTACTTGGCGGCGTAGCCTTGAATGCCGCGAAGTAAAAATCCGGGGGTCTGGTTGGACGACAATGGCGGAAGCGTGACGATCTGGTTGAGACAGGTCATCCCCACCGCTGAGTGAGAGTCGAAAACTGAGATCGCGAATGCATTCTCCGCTGGTATGGTCTGGACATATTCGAGGAACGATAGATGGAAACGGGTGGATGCTGGGTGAACTGTNTCCGAGGCATTTTTGACTCGGGTACTACGGGGGGTCGTTGCATGCCAAGACGGTGCTTCCGGCATCTGCATCCATCACTCCGGCCGCTGTTTTCCGTTGTTCCAGTCAAGAATGCCTCGGAACTTGCCGTGCAGCGCATCGGCCACTTCACACAAGTGGTCTCTGAGCCATGCGGTGATCGTGTCTGAATTGCGGAGAGCGCCGAATGGATCCTGTTCGCAAGATGGGGAGGCATTTCGATGAGTTTTGAGAAATCGGTCAGGGGAAGGGGTTCCTGGAGGACAAGCACGGTTCCCATATACTGCGGGAGATACATTTGGGCCGCTGGGGTGGGGAACAGGCGCAAGAGCGCGTTGCAATACAGGTCTTCAAGTCCTTCACTGCCGCCAACCTGCTGCCTTGCAAAGATTCCAGAGAGAATCTCGTGGGGCGGGAAGATGCTGAACGGCTGCGACAGCATCGAGATCACGGTTGATGCCCATACAGGTAGACCACCTGATAGGTCTACGAGCTTGTTGACGTCTGCAGCGCTTGCTTTCCGCCCATCCACCCACGGAACCGTCGCCAGATGCTTGTCGAAATAGACTTTCATGGTGTCCGTTGAGATGGGAAGAAGAGGGTATGTGTGCATGGAGACGTTGTTGATATCGGGTAAGCGGGAAGTGCGGGGGTTCAAGCGACTCGTGATGATAAACTTGACAATAGCGCTCTCCGAGCTGAGATGAGCGAGGGACTTGATAAATCTTGGATGATCCCGCCATTCGTCGATGCCATCGACGATGATGATGAGTGGATGCGGATGGTTGAGCGATCGCACCGGTTCGAGGATGTACTGCTCCAGATGGTTCTCCAGCGAGGTGGCGTGACACTGGTTTATTGCTTCCACGATCTTCGGTATTGCTCGAGGATATATATTACCGAGCTCGTGCGCCAGCGTCTTGATTACCGTCTCAGACCCTGTCGTATCAGCCGGAAAGGCACCCAGGAAAGCCGAGGCGCCCAATTGACCAGCTGACCGAAGCTTGTCCGAGAGATGGCGAGCGAGTGTGGATTTCCCGATACCGGCAGGCCCATAAATACATAAGACGAGCTCCGTCGAACTTGAGATCCATTCGAATGACCACTCGACATCTGGCTTTCGACTGTTAGGCAGGTAGTCGGCCTGGTTCCAGTTCGTGTCTGGATGCTTTGGGAGTCCGTTGAATCGCCAATTTTCTGACGCAGAAACCTCAGTATCTCATCGTTGAGGAAGCAAGAATCAAGGACGTACCATTATCCGACGGGCCTTTGACTATTGTGGGATTCCCTCCATTGATGAAATATACTTCCTCCATATGAAAACCGTGTGCGCCTTGGAAGAAGGAATGGCTCGACGAAGGGTCCTGGACCGTGGGTGCTGACAGCAGGGAAGAGGACGGTCCTGCCTGCAATGGTACATGGAGAGACATGGAGGATAGTGGCGGATGCTGCGCATTGTACAGCCATGGTTCGACGGCCTGCTCATGGTCCGACTGTGCTCTAACGTTGGTGGGCCGCTGGTGCTGAGGTGCAATGTTGATCGTAGATGATGCTCCCGGTCGTAGCGATGGCGTCGAGCCTTCGATAGTCGCATCAGCGTATGGGGGAGAATAGTTGGTCTGATGCCAGGAATAGGATTGAGTAGAGAGCGGTTCCGCGCCTGAATGTGGGTGTGGAGGATGAGCTTGTGCAGATAGAGCGTATGCGTTGAACAGCAATGGCGCAACTGTCGGGCCACCACTACTTGTTCCGCCTTGGATCGGTCGAAAAGAAGATTGCCGACTCGGATGTTGAGCGATTTGGCTGCCTGATGCCGTCGGCGCTCCAGTTTGACCATTCTCACGCCTGTTGGAATATGGGTGAAAGGAATGGGGATTGAGACCAGCATTGACGATGTCCTTTGGCATTGCTGTCAAGGTGAGTGCAGGAGGAAAGGTGTGGGGGGCACGAGGCGCCTCAAGGGCCACCGGTATGTTTATGCTCCACAAACAGGCCTGAAGCTGTGAAGGTTTGGCTTCCATCGGTTACTTTTGTGGCAGGTGCACCGCAATCTCCGGGCGACTTCATAGTGGTTTTTCGGGCACGGTAACGTTAGGAGACAATCTATAACACAGTTTCTGTATGGCCAGCAACATAGAGGAAGCAGCAGATAACGCACGGATACAGACAGCATATTGACGGGGGTCAACGATCCATTCATATTCCCTCTCCTACCCTGCTGCACCGTCACTCGGATGCTCCAGACTCCAGCAACCAAGCTCACGGGTCGCTCATCACACTGCAGGTGAACTTGGACCATAGGTTATCTACGGATTGAGCAGTGTTGAACGACGATCACCGTTGATCAACGGTGGCAGGTGTAGAACTGGACGTTGGGGACAAGCGCGAGAATGGAGATGGAAAAGGAGAGGAAGATAAGGATGGTCGTCAGCCACTTATTCAAATAGTCGTCGAGGTCAAATGAGTCGATCTACGTTCGTCGTGGCCCGCGTTATGGTGAATAGCTGTTCATGCGGAGCAATTGAAGGTTGGAAGAGAGGTAACATCTAATCGGTGTTGCAAGCCACAGACACTACTTTACAAAATGAACGGTTAAAAAGGTACCAGTTGAAGCTTTTAAAATTTGATCCTACAACCTCCCACTGGAATAAATACGTACAATACAGATAGATTATCATATTACGTTCAGATCACAAAAGTCTGGGCGTCGGGCGATTATCGTTAAGGGTTATAACCCGCCTCGTCGGGTTTGCCATCTTGAATACGTTGGACAGGCGTTTGGCCATACATTCTGCTGAGGTCCCCCCCNGCAGCGGCACCGAAAAACGAGGCAGGAGGTTGCATGCCACTCAGACCGGGAGAAAATGAGGAGGGAGGTTGTTGGCTGCTGGATGGGGCAGCAAGGAGGCAGATGAACGTTGCCAACCGCTGGACACAGCACCATAAGATGGGCCTCGCTGAAGGTTAGGATTTGAAGGTGTGACAAACATGGTGGGTTGATTGGGGCCAGGAGGGAAACCAAACTTGGTGGGCTGGTTCGGACCGGTAGGAGGGCCTAGGGCGGTCGTGATATCGTTCCCAGCGTTGAGGACCGTAAAACAGTGTGGACCTGGCTTCAAGCCGGTGACGTCGAGGTAACGCTGGTTGCCCCATGAGCCAGAGCATGAGGGATCTCAAACCTCTTCTGGGCCAGTAGTATCAACACCATCGCCAGGAGTGTAGCCTCCTCGATTGACACCGGTCCCTAAGAGGAGAGCACGTATTACTTCAGAGGACTTCGTAACGGCAATGCAAAAACACACACCATTGAATTCAAAGGCTAACCAAGCGCCCGGGGTGCACGCCTCATCATGCTGAACCGTATATTCTTGCCATGATTCCCTGCATGCCAAGGCTCGCGCTCAGACACACGACGCCGAAGAAGTACAATACGTTAGCATCAACGCGAGCCTCCGAGTCGAGAGCCCAAAAGGTAAGCGGAGACGCTGAGGCACATCAGCGCCTCAGCAGCGAACGGCTAGCCTCGCTTGTTGCGAGGCCAAGCACAAACGCTCTCAGCGAGCAAAGAGGGCGCTGATGGGGCTCGGGTAAGGCGGTGAGGACTCGATGATTCGCGCAATGGCAAGCGAAGCCTGGTCCAAATTGCTGTCAGCGACAAACTGACTCAAGAGAAGCTAAGTAAACATACCTGGGCAAAGTTGCCTGTTTGGAATCCGCACTAGACGAAGATGGCCGAAAGGGAGCTGGCATCGCTATAGATGTAAATGAAAATGGCGTCAGTGCAAGATCGAGGGCTCGTCCAATTCAAACACATCCCCCACAGTCGGGAAGGACAACGCCAGAGAAGGATATCGGTCACGTACGACGTGTACGTTGCCCCATCCCGAGCCATACGCACTCGGACTCGGATTATGGATAATTACTCACATGTACCCAGCCATAAGATGATAACCAAGCATGGGCGGCGTCACCCTCTGTCCATCCATCTCTGAAGCAAACAATTCCTTCAGAAAATTCCACCAGGACTGCTGTCGCTCTATAAAACATCGCCGGAGAATGCACTATCAGCATCCCACCGAAACACCCTGGGAGTCGATGAGACGACCGTACGCACCTAACTAGGTGTCGACGGAGGATGACCCCGAGGATCCATGACAGTCGAACGGTAGTTCATCGATGTGCCTGCTACGTGGTTCTTGACGACGGCATCTTGTGAGTACGCGGTTGTCCAGTGGTCAACATCGAGCTATAGATATCTACAGTCGGTTGTTCGAGGCGCCGACAAGCCCTCCGCTATAGCTAGCGATGATCAAGAAAAAGGCGGTTGGTGGTCGGTTGAGCGTGAATGAAGCTTGAAGGCCAAGAGCATGCAATGGCGGCTGTAGAGACGATTGTGATTTGTTTGCATTTGGCCTTGAATACAAATTGGGGCAAGAGCAGAAAGATAGTGGCGGGTGGCAGAGAGGCGCTCAGCTTCCTAGTCGACAGTCCGTAGAATTTTGAAGTTCTACATAGAAAGGCTCTATTTGGATGTCTAAAGAGAGTAAATTTATTAGGTACGAAGTCTGTAGCAATTTATATCCTCCCCCCCAAATCTAGATTGTCAACGTAGCGGTACGCTGACTGAATTATCCGGAATGAACAACCACCAAACCGCAATTCCGATCCTAATAAACTCACCCGCTCCAATATTTAGTGAAGTACTCAGCTGCCTGAGGACCAGCCTCAATCACACCGAGGAACAACGAAATGGCCGTCAGCCGTTTTTGATCTCTCGACTGTACACGTCGGCCGATTTAGAACATTGTAGGTTCCGTTATAAGTTCGACGGAGACCGCAGTCAATACGACGGTATTAAAATGAGATGAAGAGCAGAAAGGAGAGTCCAAAGAAACCGAGAAAGAGAATTTAGAAAGGGAGGGGTGAATGGAGTACGATTCATGATCAACACCACCTCCGAAACAACGAAGGACGCTCACTTGTTGTACTAAACTGCGTGTCCACCCTCCTCGCCACCGTCCCTTTTACGTCGAAGCTCGCACTGAGACGCGCAACTCCGAAAAGGTACCCGAGGCCAGCAAACATCTGCGGACAAGCAGAGAAGCCAGCAGCAGTTACACCGTTCTGAGTGAGATGAATTAGTTAGACCCCACATACTCGAACTCGCGGCGCCGAGCGTACTTGTAGGGGTCGACAGCAAGGATTCGAGATTCCGGAAGGTGATTGCAGAAGCCAAGGTCAGAGCCGCTTGGATGAGGGTTCCAGCAAAGGGCCAGCCACGTTTGTGTGCATATACGGTCACCTAACCGACCAAAGGTGGCAAATCCAAAAGCAAAGGCTAGGAAAGAGGCTGCGGGTGCGTATTGGTGGTGTGATGGACGATAGGGACCGATCAATAACCTCGATAGGCGGATTGAGGAAGTACGATTCGATCGTCCAGGCCACACTAAGCGCCAGCTAAGAATCAAAGGAGACAGGTTAGATGGCGAGTAGGAGAGCGAGAGAGAAGTCGAAAATCACCTAAGCAAACTTGCCAAGTCGAAATCCACACCACATAAAGATANNGCGTCACTGCATAACGAAGAAAGAGAATGTGTCAGCTGAAAGCATCGGAAGGAGGGGATTATGTGGTCTCAACTATATGGCAAAATAGTCCCAAAAGACCCCCTTTGTACTCGCATGTATCCAGTCATAAAAGAATAACAACACAAAGGCGGCGTAACCTTGATCCCATCGACCTTGGAGGCAAGACATTATTTGTTGGAAGCCAGAGGCTCGGCCTACCATTTGCTCGACCAACGCTTCTGGCGTGAGTCTGGGGGGACGAGGAGAAACAAGAGAGCGTGTCAGGCTAGGAGGCACAGTATCGCAAGAATAAAACTATCGCTCACTACCATCGCATTGACTTGGGGCAAGAAGGGAACTCGAGGAGCTGGCAACCGTGGACGAGCTTTTGCTGACAGCGTGATAGGTGATGATCGATGACTGTTTGCCCATGTTGCTTCAAGTTCGAGGTAGGACTCACTCGAAACACAGCTATAGGCGAGCAAAGAGAAAGTGTCAGTCGCCTGCTCGCAAGAGGACCTGAAGGTGTCGAAGGTGTATCAATCGGGAGGCAAAAGTCATCAAAACGCGTGACGTCACAACTGTGGTCACACAAGCGCTCCTCCGTTTTGGCTTGCCATTCGTATTTCTGAGCTATAGAGAAGGATCAGGACGACTTGCCGACCATGCTGGCCACGGGCTTGAGAGGTTATGGTATAGAATCACCAGCTTCAAGCCACTCATTGCCTGCCTGCCATCGGATCTATGGAGAATTGAGAAGGTCATAATCTCGTTATTACGCGTTCTGCACCCGGCTCGTACTATCGATCCAGAGGACCTCGAGAAGTATCTGACATATTATGCCGATCCTGCTCGCTAATTCTATATCGAAATTTACTTTTACGAGCTACTCTCTGCGGAAGCTTTCGGGGCATTGAAACTCGCAGCGAAGGGCAAGTACGGGGTTCTGGCTCCTAGGATAACGAGCCTCCACTGGTTAGAGCCGTCTCAGGTGCATGGACATCCGCGAACCCTGTGGAACCGGATCTACCCCTTCTTCTCTCTCTTTATAGGATCGAAGATATCAAGCCTGCGTTTAGTCGTCCGACTCGAGCCCGAGAACAGCATCCAGGCCCAGTGCGTGCGGTCTAGTTCGGAACGCCATCCTGGCTTGAAGGAACCCGACATCACATTGTGCCATTTCGAACATGGCTTTCCCGAACGCTTGGTGCTCGAATACCTTGACATTCATCTCTAGGACCATCTCGAAACCCTGAAGATTTTCAACGTCTGGGACCGCACTATCCCGCTCGTGGCGTCACTTCCGCGGCTTGTCAATCTCCATCCCATCGATCTGAACGAGTTTCATTGGCCCAACACCTCCCACTCGAACTAGGTCAATCGAGGATTTACAACGCTGGAGTCGCTAGAGATCACCGGGCACCACCTCCAGAATATTATGCACTTCATCCAGTACCTTCCCTCAGCGGCGGCAAACAGTCGGATACGCGCTTTCGCTGCCAACGCATACGACGAATCCACCGTGACCAACTGTCAAGAACGCATCAAGCTGGTCAAAATTCATCTGACCCCTTCAATTCTCCAGCGTTTGAATTTGGCTCGGCAACACACCTTCATTCAGGAACCTATGGAACTTTACCCAGATAGCCAACTAGATATTTCTCCCTTGTACGAGTATTGAAACCTCGTGAATTTTGAAGTCACCCAACAATTTCCGGCGTTCTGGCCCAACATCTCCTCGCTCAAGTTGAGCGTTTACCCGGACATCCTGAACCACCGCTTGCCTCGGATCGACTACACTCATATCATGGAGTTGCTGAGAGCGTGTAGGAGCATACGGACTCTAGGGCTG
Source organism: Candolleomyces aberdarensis (assembly GCA_004126415.1). Taxonomy (NCBI): domain Eukaryota; kingdom Fungi; phylum Basidiomycota; class Agaricomycetes; order Agaricales; family Psathyrellaceae; genus Candolleomyces; species Candolleomyces aberdarensis. The sequence continues at coordinate 31,726 of SDEE01000402.1, read as the reverse complement.
GGGTTTGATGCTACTGGGATCCAGAGAGGCGAGGAGACTACGGGGTGGATGGGAGTAGACTCTCCGCTGTCATTGTGGGGGATTCGCTTGTTTATTCTTCGGAGAGGGTTTCCGAGCCTGGGAGAGCATTTTCCGCAGCTCAAGGTGTTATGTATGGTCACGTCGGAAGAGTCGATTGAGAGGATGTATACGGACGAGATGCTGCCACCTATGTATACACATCAGTGGATGCAGGTTGCTCATCGGCGTAATCTCTTGATGGTTCCTAGATATACTTCATTTTATTCGACCCACGTTTCTCTCCTCGGGGTAGTGGTTCATGTAGAAACGCGAGTGTGAAGTTGGAGGCAATAGAAAGCGATTCGGAATGGGCTGACGCGGTCCGTTCATGTTAGCAGAGCAAACAGGGGCATTCCATAAATCTAATCTTACAACCCCCCACTGGAGTAAATACGTAGAATACAGATAGATTATCATATCATGTTCATATGACAGAGTCTGGGCGTCGGACCATTCGCGGTAAGGCTTGTAATCCGCCTCGTCGGGTTTGCCATCTTGCATATGTTGGACAGGCGTTTCTGATGGTGTCGGCCATACGTTCTGCTCAGGTCCCCCGCCGCGGCGCCGACAAACGAGGCAGGAGGTTGCATGCCACTCGGCGCAGCAGCAAACCGGAAAGGAGGTGCTAGACCGCTGGATGCGATAGCAAACGAGCCAGGTGGTTGCCAGCCACTGGACGCAGCACCATAAGATGAGCCTCACTAAAGGCTAGGATTGAAGGCGTGACGGACATGGTGGGTTGGTTGGCGCTAGGAGGGAAGCCAAAGTTGGTGGGGACTGGTAGGTAGGAGTGATGAATGTGGTAGGCTGATTAGGGCCTAACGGAGTGACAAATGTGCGGCGGGAGCAAGGACCGTTCGAAGAGATGATTGAAGGCTGGGAGGAGAGGAGACTGGCCGGCTGTTCCTTGATACCCGTGCTGGCAGAAGTAATCGAGATTGCCTTGCCCAGGGTTGTCTCACCCATGGATGACGTGTCTTGCTCTTGCTGCCGTTTCCGACATCGGTACCATGTAATGGCCAGGATGGATACAGCTCCGAGCTAGCTTGCACATCTCCAGCTTTCGCACTTGGGGCGTCAGACGAACCGATTTTTCATAAATATGCAGGCCATGCCTAGGGCGGTCGTGGTATTGTTCCTAGTGTTGAGCATTTTCAACGGTTTGGACCTGGCTTCAGCCCGGTGACGTTGAAGTAAAGCTCGTGGCTCGATGAGCCGGAGGGTAAGGGGATCCAAAAGGTCTTCCGTGCCTCCTCCCTATCTATCCTATACTGTGCCCTTCCAGTGGGAGCAGCGCCGTTGCCAGGAGTATAGCATCGCCAAACGACACAAGTTCCTAAGAGGAGAAGGCATAGAGCTTCAGTGGAATTCGTAAGAGCGATGCAAAGATACACACCATTGTTGTCAAAGGTTAAACAAGCACCCAGTCTATACGCCTCGTCGTGCTAAACTGGGTATTCAGCCTTCTCGCCATGATTCCCTGAACGCCAAGGCTTGTGCTCTAACACGCGACGCCGAAGAATTACAACGCGTTATTATCAATGCGAGCCTCCGAGTTGGGAGCCCAAAAGGTAGCGCATATGCCAAGCTCAGAAGCGCTTGCTTCAGCGTTCCAGCAAACGCTCGTGCATTCCCATCCGGTCCTCCAACCAAGCAAACGTTGCGAGGCCGAGCACAACCGCTGTCAGCGAGCCAAGAAAGCCCTGATCGGGCTTGGGTAAGGTGGTGAAGAGGCCGGTGCTAGTGCGTGGGCTGGTGTAGAACGACTCGATGATTCGCGCAAAAGCAAGCGAAACCTAGTCAGAATTGCTGTCAGCAATAGGCTGACGCAGGAGAAGCCGAGCGAACATACCTGAGCAAAATTGGCTCTTTGGAATCCGTACCAGACGAAGATGGTTGCAAAGGAGATAGTAGAAAAGGAGATGGCATCGCTATGAAGAACTATGTCAGTGCAAAGCTCAAAGCCTCGTCCAATTCAAACGCATAACCCGCAGAAGTGCCCTGTCGGGAGAGACCTGATCCATGCCAGCAAAGGAATGCCAATGCTAAGAAAAGCATCAATATCAAGGTTACCAAAATCCTTTGATTAGGTCTGGCAACGCTGTAAGGTACAAGGAGGCGAGAGGGATGTCATGGTTAGGAACAGAGAAAGGGAGCGTCCAATCTGCTGGCAACTGAAATGATTCAGTTCGTCAATTTACGGCAGGCTTCGTCGGTGCAAGCCGGCCTCCAATAACACGCTGTCCAGGGCTTGTAGTGGGTGCTCCAGAACGCTCCCTTTTATCTTTCTTATCGTGAACAAAAACGTTCTCATTATCTTGCTGAACTACCCCTACAAATCCCACTTGAAGTTGCACTTGGCAAGCGCAAGTGAGCCTCAAGCGAACGAAGCTGACATAAGCCTAACTGGCGGGCCAAAGCGAGCTCAAGCGAGCCCAAGTGAACTGACCCAAGTTACTTTGTAAACAACCTCGAGATCCGCATCGCATCACTTATGTAACGACCCCCCGCCCCCAAAATCACAGGCTTTCAGCTATCAGTCTTATAGACGGCTGGGAATAAGACTCTTGAGTCCCCAGACCTCGGCCATTCGCCTCTCAACTTCATACACGTTAGTCTCTTCCAAGTGTTGAGGATTCTACCGCGTACAAGCTCTACGACCTGGACTCACGGCCTTCTTCATGCACCAGACTGGAGCTTCAGGGCAAGGTGCCCACCCTGTGGATCGTAGGAGACTAGGCAACAGACAACCCCTTCTCTCCAATCTCTGTCCCAAGAGGACCGTTATGAGCTGCTTGAAACGGCGAGCACGTCCTTCTGGACGCTGATGCCTAATTTGGACTTGGCGGCATCAGTCGGAGGGTGGTTCCTCCTTTTGGGGGCGGCGGGCTCGGATAATGACCAGCTGAACATTCAGTTCACGGCGACCAATCGAATTTTTGATTGGTTGCTGTTTGGTCTGCATTCGAGCTTCTTTCTTTTTCCTTCCTCTACCCTCCTAGTAAAATGTGTCCGATTTGTTCTCGACACCACCGCAGTGAACTCTTCATACCGTCTGAATTCCTCAGACCTCAGGATGTCTTAACTCCTCCGGAGCGGCTTCTGAACGCTTTGAATCAGCCTGGCTGTGGAGTATATGTCTGCTACACATCGGTAAACGCTGAGAGACGTCCTGAAGATGGAGAGGCGCGTCTTCAGCTTGATCTGAAGGTCTGTTGGCTATATCGACTTCTTTCGCTTCTCTTTTGCTGACCACCTGCATCTTCAAGCGGAATGCATGGTTCCGACTCTTGGCTATTGTAAGTCACATTCACCCTGCTTTTTCATTTTCAAATTCGTATTTATCGACACCTGAAAAAGTGGCAGACGATCGGACGCACGTTTTTTTGCTTGGGCTCGGACAATTAGGTGAAGCTAGTGCTTCATGGCACTTTTTGGAACCAGTGTGTACATTTACAATATTCAGGTAGTTTGTGGCCTGTTCTTGCTCCCCTTTGCACATTTTTAGATACCATTTTCCTTCTTAACGTCCAGCAGGCTTCATTTCATAGAATTCACAATATAGACTCAATTTCCTTGGACATACTGTATCAATAGTCATTGTACCATTCTTGCTGTATATTTTTTTGGTAAATCCTCACTAAACTATGCCAGCTCTGTTTTCAAAAGGCTAACTCCACCTCAAAGGCTTTTTATTTCAAGTATCTATACAAATATGAAGGTTCTTGTATTTGCTAGGCCTCTACTACTACCGTGACCTCCCCTAACTCGGAGGTCCCTGGGACCAGTCCGGCCGAGGTTGATTTTGACATCTGGTGTTTTGGACTTGTTAAGACGGCCCATCTCCTTGACGCGTCGAACGCGTCCGCGCGGGGGTGGCAGACTCGTCTTCTCCTGGCAGCTCCTCGCCCTCGCGGACGCGCTTCGCTTCTCTTGTCGAGCCTATCTCGCGTCTCGTAGCTGGTCTTGTCGGAAGTGTGAGAGCGGGAGCGCTTGGATTTCGACTTTTTGGTGGAGGGTGTGTCGAAGAGAGCTTGAGAATGTGGGTTGTCGTCGTTTTCTGCAAGGTCGTGGTATTCGTTATTGGGCATTGGAGAAGGTGAGTGCGACTGTCGATCCGAACCCTTCGGCTTTCTCCCGACCACCAGCCGCTGCCCCTCCTCTCCCTCCGAGCCTCGATCAACATCGACCAGCTCTATGGTTGCACCATCCTTCCCTCGTACTGAACCTGAGGCAACGAGCTCTTCGATCAAGGACGTATTCAACGGGGCGGCGTCGGAGTCGAAGGGTTTGGCCGTCGTGGTCGAAATATTCCTCCGCTGAGGGACCCTTGTCAGTCGATCATCTTGTGCCTCGAAAAACGTACGAACCTCTCGTCTCGGAGACTCCCCGCGCGTTCCAGAGCAGCTTTACTGGCTTCATTGGTTGACTGAAGACCCTCGGCCTCCGCACAAGCTGTGTGCATGGCTTGGATGTGGACTTGCAGTTCGGAGAGTTTCTGGTCGCCATGGTGTAAGTCTACGGTAAGATTGGATGAGCACGAAACACACCAGATCGACCTAGCCTTCGCGAAATGGTGACTTCTCTCCGCCAACTTGTTCTCCATATCCCTCCTCAGATTTCTCCGTGCTTTCGCGGGATATTCTCCAGGGTATGTTTTAGCGCTGTCGCTTCCGCTTGCACCGTGGAGGTCCGAGAGCGTCCCCAATGCTTCTCTTGTGGCCATATCATCGAAATTTGTGCTTATTTCTTTGTATAGTCGAAGATATATAGGGTTCTTGGCCTGGCTGGTGCCCGTTGGTGTGAGGGATGATGAAGACATGTTGAGGGGCGCTCATCATCGTTATCATCATTCTGGTTGGGCAGAGCGATAAGATAAGTTGACGGCTAGTACATCATCAGGGCCAACCGTGACGGTCATCCTCTTTCTTCAAGTCACCTCCTTGCACCTCGAAGTCGTACCTGCATTCACATTACAGAAGCCATTTTTTGAGAACAGGCGCAGCAGTTAAGGCTGCCGCACTCTATCTCCTGAGCCTCCGAGTTCAAGGGCGTGATCATGACAGATGGACAAGGATGAACCTTTCGGCTCGAGCCGATAGTCTGATGAAATGTGGGGGCTCGGTATCTCCAATAGTCAGCTCTTCTCTTTCCCTAACGTCACGAAGACGAGGTAAACCCTTCCAACTTCCCTCAACCTTGAACTTAACCTCTTCTCGAGCTCCGGTCCAATAGTGCGACCAGGTAAGTCACACTCAAGGGGCACATTCAAGGGGCACACTTTTCGGTCTGCTTTCAGGTGATGGAAGGCGAAACATAAAAGACAGCGGCACAGCAAAGCTTTTCATGATCTGCCGGTCACCTCATTTGGGCGCTTACCTCCAAGGTTGGCGCGATTCTCGATTTCGGCTCTCTAGTAGTCATATTTTCCTCAAGATGCAGATGTCATATATACTGAATGTGTTTTAGGTCTTTCTGCCATTCATTGGAAACTCAGTATCCTCCCGGATGGTGAGCCTTGCATTACATTGCATCCTCCGAGTCCGAGCCGATGCTCAGAGAGATAAGATTAGGATTGACGACTACGTAATGACCAAAACCTTCAACCCCTTGCGAGTACTCTATCTTGCGTCTCTTCCTCCTCGCTCGCATTCAACACCCATGCCCATCGACCATCAGGAGGCCCAGAAGCACCCTCGTAACTACGCATCACTTCGACGACGGGGAAGAAGAAGGGGCCGTTTCACAGTCGCTGCAGGCTAATAACGCGCCACCCAATGCCCAAATCGGTTAGTTAACCGCGTTCCTCTTTGCCTTCATTATTCATCCGAATTCTCGGATTTCATTTCGTTTATCTATCCGAACAATTCATCATCTCCCTCTAATTCGCATCCCCTCACCCAGAGCTCGAGTCCAGCACTCAGGCTGGAACGCTCTCGCCTCAGGACCTCACGCTCCTACGGACCCTTCTCGGGAAGCTCATAGCGCACTTCACACCGATCTTGTTCACGCCATCGACGAGTTAGTCCCATATGGAGTGTACGGAGACGTTTGCGGACCATTGTATGCCGCTTGTTATCCTACCTTCGTTGGTCGGGTCGGNACTCTGACGAAGGCGGTAGCGGGGAACTCAATGAGAAGAGGACGAGGACGGCGAGGACGATCATTAGCGTCTACAAACCCCTCGAAAGTCTTGAAACCATTGAATCAATTGATTGGCAAGAGAAGGGGTTGTGTCAGGAGTATGTGAAAGATAGGAGGGAGGAGTGGAGTGACGAGCAGAAGGTTGTTTGGGAGAAGTTTGGGGAGTGGGTTGAGGAGGCGTCCGGGTGATAGGTGTGGAACGGAAGGAGTGAGATGGAGTAGGGCAGGGCGGGAGGCTTGGAGAGTGGTGGTTGAGGTGTGCGGTCAATGCTACATCTTCATTTTCAAGAGCCATGAAACGAATGATGCCCCCATATAGATACAGGACGTTAATATGTGTATTATAATTGAACATAAAGCTATTCGTTCGGGTATTACCTGCTTGCAGCCGATTTATGATGCCCGTCGAGACCTTCCCTCACAGCTGGATTGCGTACTCTACCACATGAAGGGTTTCTGCGAAAGGGCTGGAACAAATCAGCGTCGGTACGAACAACGAAACACTGCGGTTCTGAAATTGGGATTAGACCTTGCCTCGTCGATCTTCAGAAAGCATCTGAAAGTGCGTGAACCGAATTCTTTTTGGTTACATTCGTCTGATCTTACCCGAGTGTCTAGCTGTAAACTATCACACTCATAGCTCAGGCAGGCTGTGGCCGATCTCACTGTGTTTACCTTAAGTTCGCATATATATGTGTGCATGCCGCTCAAAAGTTCAAAAAACTATCTCAAGGAGGATATCTTGGGGAAAAGTGAGATGTGGAGGCGGGAGCAGAGGGTCGCTTGTGAGAGGCTGAAGTGCGTTGTGGGACTGTGGCGATAAGGAATTCTGAGTCCGAGTCGGTATGTAGTGCCGAGAACCGCTCGAGGTGGCTTTTCATTTGAGTTCAGAGTGTGATGAAGATGTCTCACCGCAAGCTTGCGCAGATACAACTTAGTAATCTCGCTACACGCGTAGTGATGAAGCCACTGGCTTGGGTTCAACTTGAAACCGGTTTGAAGTTCCAGATGTCCAACGATTGGGAATATCCTCGTCAAGTCGATGTGGAATCTGGGTGTATCGAGACTTCCTTGAGGTGCACAGCTACTTTCTAACCTTGACGGCGAGAGAATGACATGATGCCAGCAGATCCTGAGTTCGAACAGAAATCATAATGTTTTTTGCATTATACATGGCAGGACTTGATTCCGGGTCCAATTTCGTTCTAAGCCGCTCTACCGTTTTGGTTTCGAAGCAGAAATATCACCTGGTTCCTGGAATATGGCGTACAGGGGTGAACTCACCAGGCCCACTCTGACTTGGGTGGTCAGGAATTCTCCCGGGACAGCTGACTTATTGGAACGCCCACATAGTCACACAAACGAGAGCGGACATCATGGTATTCGGGACCGAACATCACCTTCGTTACCGTACACAAACCCTCCAGCGGCGTGCACACATCCATTCGGAGTTTAATCTTGACGACGTCCAAGCGCTGTGGGTGCTGTGTTGTTAGGGTTTGTGAACCCCCTGGTGAGTCTCTTCCCCTTGTTTACTTTCACCCCCACTAAATAGTGTGTGTTCACGTTCCCCGAGGAAATAGGCTTTCGCTTTCGAAGGGCCTTTCGGACCGATTGGTTGGCCCCGGAGAGTCGCTCATAATCGCGAAAGGTTTGGTGGCGGCTCGGAAGGTCAACCTCAGTCTCAAAAACCTGAGGTCTCAGAAGAGTTCGAGCACGACGTTTGAGTTCTTTCCGCTTTTCCTTGACAGAGAAGTCTGTAACCCTCATTTTTTGGCCTCCGATTTGTTGTGGGTGCAGAGTCAGGTGCGAGAGGCGCGGAGAATGGAGGAGGGCTGGTGTGGAGAGCCAGGACGAGAAGGTTTGAAGAAAGGTGAGGAGTGCGGCGGGGGAGGTTGGGGAAGGTGAGAGAGGGGTTCGTCCGTCGGTGGGTTCTTGCACGTTACGTAGACATCTAGTAGGCCTGCTTCTTCGGGTAGATTTGTGAGCTAGATAGACGAATAGATGAGCGTGATTAGAAAAAGAGATTCAAAGAATGAGCAGATCGTCGACTTACGTGCTCATCAACGATCTCCCTGACTCTCTGCTCCAACACCCTCTTGCTTCTTCGTGAACGTCACAAAGGGTTGGAGTACGCTCTACGCCGCGGTCAGCATTCATCACAGACAGACGCACACAGAAGGTGCTGACCTGAACATATGTCAAGCAACTAACAACCTAAACCCTCGCATCCCACCTAGGGCTGAGCTTCTTCTTCTCCTCACTCTTCATAATCGCGCTCTCGATGATCGGGTCTACAGCCAGGTCAAGGATCTTGTGGAAGGGAGGTGTCCCTCCGTCGTGATCGCTAGACTTGTCGCCTGCGCTGTCATCGCCATTCTTTTGGGCAGCGATCTCGTCGTCTACGAGTACAGACGACCGGTACACGTTCATAACCTCCCTTAAGACTTGGGCATGGTCAAGGATGAAGAGGGGTGGAGTGATTGAGGGGTCGTCCGGGTCCTGTAAAGTCGATGTCGGAGAGATTGACTGAAAGAGAGGAAAGGGGGAGAAAGAGAGTGAGAGGAAGAGATGAACTTACCAAAGGGATCTGAAGCAACGCCCGACTCTGCGTCTCGATTGACGTTTCAAAGACTTGGTACGAGACCCGAGTTATCCTGATAACCGTAGACTAAATCAATACCTGAGAAGCAAGGGGGAAGAAAGAATGAGAGACCCACTCTTTCAACGTTCCTGTCAAAACAGCTTCAGGCCCACAGTTCTGCTCATTGTCACAAGATAGAACTGCAGAAAATTCGCAACTTTGTATGAAACGATACTGCTTTCTTGCGACCTGACGCTTTGAAGGACGCGGTTCTGCATCAACAGGTGATCAGGCACGCTGAACTGAACAGAGACGAAAGAATGAACGTACCTTCGTAGGCACACAAAGCTTCACAACAGCAAGATCCATCGGCTCCTGAATCCACTCTTCCACCTCTTCCCCTTCCCTCGTCTCTTCCCCTCCTTTCCTTGGTGCGAAACTCGTGGCACTCCCAACCATCCTCCAATAGCCCTTGACCCCAAACTCGCGCTCAGCAGCGATGGCCTGATGGACCCACGCCAGCATGTCGCCTACGTATCTGAGAGGGTCGTATGCGTGTAGCTCGATGAGACGTGGTAGACCTGAGGGGCCTCCGCGGGTTAGGGCGGTGAGGAATGAGCTAAGGAGGGAAGTTTGGCGGGTCTGCGAGAGGAGGGTTAGGATTCGCTGTTTTCAACGGGGCAAGTCAGTGTTGCAGAGGAGGGAGAGAGGAGAGGAAAACGCACGTCAACAGCTCCTGCCGCTTTTTCAGCCGCAGAACAGCTTCCGTGGTTACAGGGCTCACTTCGAGTTGAAGGAAGAGCGGGTCGTCTTTACCCGTCGAACGGAATTCGTTGGAGAGATAACGCAGGATTTTGTCGTAGCCTTGTTCGAAATAGGTTGACGCGGAGGTCATGATGTCCAGCCCAGCCGTCGTAGGTCCATCCTCACCAGCCATGAGCACCCTACAGTCTTCACGTATCCATTCGGTTTTGTCCATCGCCGCGAAGAACATAGACCCAACGGGAACGTCTCAAGAGGCGATAGCCTCCACTTCGTCGTCGGACAGGGTTCGGCGCTGCGCTATTCGAAGATCCTCCTTCTCCAATCGTACCATAAATGGCGTCATCCTCGTCTCCCAAGGTGATCGGCGCAGGCTTCGCCTTTCTGCTCCCGGTGACATTGAACAGGTCAAAGCGGAAGAGGGTGATTTTCTTGTTTCCTCCGCCATTCCTCTTCTTCTTCCGACGATGACGATTCCGTCCAAAGTTCGAATGCAGAGAGACGCGCTAGACGTCCCAATCCGATGATGAACCTGAGGTGGGATCGGAAAGGAGACCTTGCAATTCGTCTGGTCTCGCACGTGGGATCCCATGTGAGACGTTGGGGAACGGGTTTGAGTTGGAGGGAGGATAGGATCGTTGCAGTTGGGATTGAGGTGTCGGCGCCGTCGTCGAAGAAGGATTGGAGTTGTGGTGGTCTAGGAGGCTATCGTCCGACGGGATCCGACGCAGACACGGGAAGCACGAGGGAGAGGACGACGGAACACACGACGCGAGAGCGATTCCAAAGCTATCTCTCCGACACGTCGTGCTCTGCGTTGAATCCATACTGGTAGACTGGGTCGGGACAGAAGAAGCCTGAGCAGAGGTCGAAGTGGCGGAGACGTCCAAGGCGGCGGAGCGTTGGGAGAAGCGCTGGGAGGCTCTGGCGCTCATCCGGTCCTAAGACCTGGGCATGTGGTGTCCGTGCTCAAAAGCGCGGCTGGCCCAACCGCTCGAGCGCGCCCGAACCAGCACGCTGATCGGTCCTCTCAGCGCGCGATACATTTTGCTTTCGGTAGAAAATAATGTCGTGCGGAATTAATTTTGCAGGTAACAACATTCAATATATTCGGCGGCTCTGCTCGGGGCACCAGAACTCTAGTCAGAACGAACCATTTTGTATCTAGCAGGAGTAAGCATATTGCCATTCTTCTTGCCAATGTTAAGATCAACGGCGCCATTTTTCTTATTGTCTCATTCAATAATCCAAGAATAGGATGGAAACTGGGTCCATCTTGACAGGGGCATAATACCTCCAAAACAATAGATATTGACACCCCCAAAATTCCCTCAATGTGCCAAATTTTGATTAGATACTAAAGCCGTCAATTGTGTACATATTGGGTCCTACAAAATACCTATCAGTATTTTCTAGTGTTTGGATCCGTTTTGCGCCGATCTTGCAGGCTGCAAAATAAATGGATCCCAGCAGTGACTATCAAGCCACGACCCTGGAGCGATCTTTTTTATTGTCTCATCTTTTCAGCTGGTCACACGGACGTATTTGAAATGATATTTGTAGCGGCAACCAACCCAGCTGCAATGGCTCCACCCCTCACTAAACCCAGTCACCTAGGTCAGTCATGATACGAGATATTTGGGAATACATACTGATCTTAGGGCAGCTACAGCGAACTCTTTAATTTTGCGTCATGTTCTCTAAGCGATATTCTGCATCGTCTGCGCCACGGTCATCAATCCCACAAACTGGAGCTGGAGGGCAGTTTGAAAGCCCACAATCGACTGTATCGGAAACTTTCCACGCCGTCGGGACCCAGCGAACTACTCGAAACTCAGTCGCCCCCCCACCTCCTCGTTATTCCAACCTCTCTTCTCTCGCAAGCGATCTCGCAGAACATACCAATGAAGCAGAAATCAGAGCAGAAGCAATCCATGACCGGATGTCGTTCATGTCCCTTGGATCGAACACTACTACCCCGACATATAGGACACTACCTGTGGGGCACAGTAACGACATGCGATCGATTTTTAGAGCGTCTTCAGCGACGATTCCGTACCCTCCTAGGTACTCGTCTATGTCGGACAGGTACTCTGCAGCGGCGCCAAAGGAGTTTGAATTCGCCGTCCGTACCGGTGGTATAGGTCCAAAAGGCCAGCCGTGGGCTACGCTAAAGCTATATAATGCCGAGTCTAGAGGAGGGAAAGGAGGGAATCATCCCAGATTTTACGAAGGGGAGAACATATTCGGACGGGTTGAGCTATCCCTGCTTGGCCACACGATCAAAAATGTCAAGCTGGTGGTATGTCCCTTTCTTTCGTATGTCCGTCGTGTTAGCCTGTACTCACATTGATAACTCAACGTTCAAGCTGAAAGGCACGATTATTACGAGCGCTATGGATACTGGATCGGTGACCTTCTTGGAGCAAACTTACACGATTTGGGATCGGAGTTTCGGAGATCCTCGTCAACCTCAACCCGAAGAGAAATTTGACGGAAAGCTCGAAGGCGACTATGTATTTCCATTCTCCATTCCGTTCCCGAAATATGTCAAATCRTCAACCCTCGAGGCGGTACWAGCGAACGGCCAGCCTGTGGAGAGTCAAATCCAGCTAACTCCCCAAGGCGCAGGTCTTGGGGGGCAGATATCGGCCTTTCCTACCGAAAATCCTCCTCAAAAGAATCTTGCGGATTATCGTGATGAGAGCGCCATAGGCGAAGCATCATCGAACCCCGACATCGTTCATTCTAACGTGGACAGTTTTCCTCCCGAAAAGGTCCCACTCGCTGCTCAGATTGAACCCGTGTTAGGGCAGTTCCATATCACTCCATTCCATCTTGACCCTCCCTCTTCTACATCAGTCGCATCATCATCCCCAGCGCTCCCACTAGCTGCTCGGACTGAACCCGTGCTAGGGCAGTTCCATATCACTCCATTCCATCTTGACCCTCCCTCTCCTCCGTCAGGCGCATCATCATTCCAAGCGCCAGGCTCGGAACCTGGACCGTCCGCAATTTCACCGTACACTTACAGCCAAGAAGACCCACCACGATCGACATCAAAGGAGACATCACGAAAAGGGTCACGATGGTCTTTTTCGAAATCAGCTTCCACCTCTACAAATGACTCTCAGAAAAAACGGCGTGTTAGCAAAGCAGCTAGTCTCAGAGCAGCAGAACCCGATTTTGGCGGCCATCTTCTACCCCTTGCACCACTCGGAAGCTCCTCTTCTTCTCTTCACACCCCCGGTTCTACGGACCAAATCTCCACACTGAAATCGACAATCCCTGTAGTTCTTCCGCAGAGCTTCTTGGAGAGGGATGTGAAAGCGAATACGAAATACGAACTGACGCTGGTGATTTCTCATGGGAGATTTTCCTCGTCGAGCAAGTTAGTACTGCATTTGTTCTTCTCAATTTTTTCGATGGATGCGTATTGATGTCCCCCCCTTTTTCCTTTTTGGATTACAGAGTGAGGACGACGATTGTTTATAATAGGGCTACGATCCCCCCACAGATGCCCTGGCATCGTCGAGATGCATACCAGGAGCGCCAGACTCTGCCTCGCCCAACGGTAGATCCTGGAGTATGGCACCAACTACCCACGATTCCAATCAGAGGCACGTTTCTACAGCAACGAGAACTGAAGGCGGACTACGCGCTTTCCCTTGCGAATCCTGTATGTCAAAAACAGCTCATTTATGTGACCATGCGAATCTGACTTCAGATCTTGTATTGTAGCTCTCTTATGCCAGGGGAACCGTAATACCTTGTTACTTGAAGATTGCTTGCGACGATATCAGTGCTTTGAACCTCTTCGCCAATCCACGCTCGCCCCGCGTTCGTTTGAGCCGTGTCGTCCGATACCTCGATAGTGCAAGAGGCTCGGGGGACACTATGTCCCCTGGACTCCGATACTATCATGATCCAACTATTCCTGGTGACACGACTGTGCCCCAAGGATCCGCGGCCATTTCTGTAAGCCATATTGGTCAAGCACAGCAAGGTCCTGCTTCCAACCCTAAACCTGAGCGGAAGACACCACAGCCAAAGCAGCGAACTAGCTCCGGAGACGACCGGTTTCATGGGGGTCCAGGCTTCCAAGGTTTGACTTCGGGCCTGGGACTGCATGCCATTGGGGACTTAGAATATGGTGTCCCAGAAGATGATGGTACGGCGGTGTCCAATGCTGTGTGGTGGATCTCAAAGGAATCCGGCGAAGAAGGGGAGGTCGTGGAAGAGAGTGTGAGGACGTTGCAAGGAGAGGTACATTTACCTCCGGATTTACAGCCTTCTTGCCCTTTTCCATTGTTCAATATTTCGGTAAGCTTTCGCTTGACTCTTGCCCGGTTTTCGTCGCTGACAACCGGCTTAGTACCGTGTCGAGCTCCTGGCTCCTGTATCTCATGCCTTCGAACCGGAATTGGGCAATATGGATAAGAGAACTTCAGATAGAGCACAGAAAGGCAGAGTTTACACTTCGCAGTTGGTGGAGATTACTACAGGCTCGAGGGACGATGAACCTGATGTTATTGCGTTTACGACACCGCTTGGCAGGTCAGCGGTCTCTAGAGCTCGTCCGGGTAGCCTTTTCCAGAGAGCGGATTCATGTGATTGACCTCAATATTATGTGGATCGAATTCGGTGTACGCTTCCTGTTACTTGAACTGGCTTGGAGTAATTATTGACATTGTGACAGTCAGCTCGGGCTTAAACTTTCAAAAATTCTTGCGAGGTGCAATCAGTCCCAGCCTTTTTGGAAAGACCGTGCAAGTGAACGCACACAAAAGTTCGGATGTACACAACATTGGCAGTGACGTCATCGCCTGACTCACCCACCGTTGACGGTTCAATGCAGTCACTGTCAACCAGCTATCATGTTCTCTCTTGGACCGTCGAGCGCTCGTCTCAGGCTGTTCTCATGATCTTCTCACTACGGCAGCCGCAATCGTTCCACCCCTCCCCGAACCCAGCAAAACGTAGATCGGTCAGAATACTAGGAACTCGGAAATACATACTGACCTTAGAACTACTACAGCGAACTCTTTCATTTGGTGTCATGTTCTCGAGGCGATTTTCTGCACCATCCGCGCCGCGGCCACTAGAACCGCAAACTGGGGGGCAGTCTCACAGCCCCCAATCAACGGTGTCGGATACCTTCTACTCCCCGAACTACCCGAAATTCAGTCTCCTCACAACCTCCTCGTTATTCCAACCGCAGAACATGGGACTAAAGTGGGCCTTGGAGCAAATGCGATCGATGACCGAATGTTGTTCCCGGTATGGGCAAACTTGCTTTTATACCTTTTCTATCTTTGTCACCGTGGGTGCTGCAGCTTCGAAGATCTAAACCATCTGCGATTATTGACTGTGGCTACGCTCTTCACGTTTTTATGCACGGCTGGCTGGTTACGCGTTCACTGACGTTCTTTCACTTCACCCTTACAGCTCGGTATCGAAGTTACTTACGCGTCTGTATATACTGGATGCGTTGCACCTCCGATGCCCAAGGCCGAGATTTTGGGAGACATTCAAGGACTGCTCACGATGAACGAAACCCTTTTGTCCAAGACAAAGGCTAGGGTGATTCTAGCACGGACTACATCATCATCGAGGTCCGATGCAAATGGGAAGGAATCGGAAACGGCGGCAGCACTAAGCGTTGAGGCCCCTGAAGCAGCGGATGGAGGTTCAGAGGGCGAGGTGGACTTGAAGTCCCCTGGGCTGTTGGAGAGGGAGAAGGATAGGATTGCGGAAGTGTAACACTACTCAGTATGGAGGAGACGCTCAAGAAGGAGATGGAAGTGCGTTCCCGGCAAATGCACGTCATCCGACAGGAGCACGTTCTAATGGGTCAGCAGCAAAGCCAGCACTATCGCTATTGTTACTAGCCCAAATAGCGAAGCATGAGTCGAGAGCAGTAACCCAAGCAGTCTCGGTGGCGGGATAAACATGCGGCTAGGGCCAACGGCGAAGAAGAGGGCAGGAACGATGGATAGTACGAGTGCATCCACCACCAGTGGTAGCAGTGGGAGTGGTAGTAGCCTTAACGTGCCGACAGCGGACATGAGAAGTCCAGGGGAGGATACGGTGGTGGGGGTTCGGATTGGATACGTTTGACATGATGAAGACGACCACGATGGGGCCTCTCCTGCCACAATCACTGCCCTGTCGCCAAATTGCGGGCAGCATCAGATGGGATCGGGGATGGCTATTGAGAACACCAAAACACCCTCGGACCAGCATGCGACCATTGGAAAGACAGGTGGGGGCAATAGTACTATGGGTACCCTATTGCACAACTAATACAGTGCTAAGAAGGACAAGAAGAAGGGCATGAAGCGAGAGGAGCAGAAGGAAGGAGAAGTCACCAATATACTCGGGGGTAGGAGGAGCCAGGCGAAATGTCGTATGGACAGTTGGGCCACGACCATGGTCCCCCGAACAATCACCAGCGCAGCGCCATAAGTGGCACGATATCGAGCGAGAGTAGCGCGTCGTCGCTCAGCTCTCTTAGTCTCAACTCTCTTAGTGGGCATGGTCATAGTGCAGGAACTCCTCATCCTCATCCTCCCACGTCTGACTCCAGGCGTAGCTCTGATGGTCATGGTCCGGACGGGGTCCTGCCTTCCGTCCGACCTAGGCCGCCTGACTTGAGCGTACCGGATGGCAGGATGGACAAGATGGGTGTCGCGAAGGGTGTTTCCCCTGGTGCCGTTGTCGAGGGGACGGAAGCGGGTCGGTTTGGCAGTATCAAAGGATGGTGGAAGGGGCCTCAGAATAGAGTTCCTTGGATTTGGTGCGCGTTCATTTCAGGGATTCTGCACCAGTAATTTTATTCCCATTGGGTATAATTGGATTCGGGTAATCTGTGAGTGTTTTCTAATCCACCCGCCTATACCAACTCATTTTTGTACATGTACTCATATGATAGCATCCTGGATCCTATTTGTCTTTCTTGCATACTGCATTATACATTTCCGTACCGATGTTGCCTCGTGGTTACCGCTATAATACAAACGACATACACGCCGCAGATTCAAGAATTGTGAAATCTAAAATACAAATTGTAATTGCTGACGGACTGTCCCACTGGCTTATCGAGCGGCCCCATCGTCTAAAAGGAGAATTGGTGTTGTGGGCGTAAGTCTGACTGCCTGCGAACCAGCGGATGTGGTGCACTGAATAGACCGATCAACTCGGTCCAGAGGTGATAGTCTGAGGAGATGTGCAGGGAAGATGTAACCCCGGCTTGCGTCGGTAGCTGAGATCTGTAGATCGCACTACTAGAAAGCAGATGGGAGTTGGAAAGGCAAAAAGTCAGGAGGCTACGCCATCTTTTCTTTGAAGCGCTCGCAGAAGTTGTTTCTGACCAGGAAGAATCCCCCTATTAGATCACCACAGCGGTAAGCCACTTCATTGTACAAGTAAAATCAACCCCTTTATTCTTCATCCTCGTACCCTCGAATTTAGAGCTTGAGCGAGATGAGTGGCTGAGTAGTACGTAGGACCCTGAGGTCGAGGAGAATGCTTCCGGTGCACCGACACACACAAACATAAACAAGATACACCCACAGTAGCTTCATTCCAGCAACTGAGGCTAGGACTGCCCCGCCCTTTTGATACTAGTACGACAGCCAATGTCAAGCCACGACCCTGGAGCGATCTTTCATCTTTTCACCTTGTCACACGGACGTATTTGAAATGATATTTGTAGAGGCAACGAACACAGGTGCAATGGTATCACTCCTCGCCGAACCCAGTCACACACGTAGGTGAGAATACGAGATATCCGGGAATACATACTGATTGTAGGGCAACTACAGCGAACTATTTAATTTCACGTCATGTTCTCTAAGCGATATTCTGCATCGTCCCCGCCACGGTCATCAGACCCACAAACTGGAGCTGGAGGGCAGTTTGATAGCCCACAATCGACTGAGTCGGAAACCTTCCACACTGTCGGGACCCAGCGAACTCCTCGAAACTCAGTCGCCCCCCCACCTCCTCGTTATTCCAACCTCTCTTCTCTCGCAAGCGATATCGCAGAACGTATCAATGAGGCAGAAATCAGAGCAGATGCCATCCATGACGGGATGTCGTTCATCTCTCTCGAATCAAACACTACTACCCCTACATATAGGACCCTACCCGCGGGGCACAGTGACGGCATGCAATCGACATTTAGAGCGTCTACCGCGACGATTCCGAACCCTCCTAGGTACTCGTCTATGTCGCACAGGTACTCTGCAGCGGCGCCGAGGGAGTTTGAATTCGCCGTCCGTAGTGGTGGTTTAGGCCCAAAAGGCCAGCCGTGGGCTATTCTAAAGCTATATAATGCCGAATCTAGGAGAGGGAAAGGAGGGAATCATCCCAGATTTTACGAAGGGGAGAACATATTCGGACAGGTTGAGCTATTTCTGCTAGGCCACACGATAAAAAATGTTAAATTGGTGGTATGTCCCCGTCGTTTGTATATCCGCCGCGTTGGCCTGTACTCACGTTCATAACTCGTTTTGAAAGCTAAAAGGTACGATTATTACCAGCGCTATGGATAGTGGATCGGTGACCTTCTTGGAGCAAACTTACACGATTTGGGATCGGAGTTTCGGAGATCCTCGTCAACCTCAGCCTGAAGAGAAATTTGACGGAAAGCTCGAAGGCGACTATGTATTCCCATTCTCCATTCCGTTCCCGAAATATGTCAAATCATCAAATCTAGAGGCAGTACAGGCGAACGGCCAGCCTGTGGAGAGTCAAATCCAGCTAACTCCCCAAGGYGCAGGTCTTGGGGGCCGGATATCGGCCTTTCCTACTGCAAATCCTCTTCAAAAGAATCTTGCGGATTATCATGATGAGGGCACCATTGGCGAGGCATCATCGAACCCTGACATCGCTCATTCTCACGTGGACAGTTTTCCTCCCGAAAAGGTCTCACTCGCTAGTCGGATTGAACCCGTGTTAAGGCAGTCCCACCTCACTCCATTCCATCTTGACTCTCCCTCTCCTACACCAGGCGCATCATCATCCCCAGCGCTCCCACTCGCTGCTCGGATTGAACCCGTGTTAGGGCAGTTTCATATCACTCCATTCCATCTTGACCCTCCCTCTTCTACATCAGTCGCATCATCATCCCCAGCGCTCCCACTAGCTGCTCGGACTGAACCCGTGCTTGGGCAGTTCCATATCACCCCATTCTATCTTGACCCTCCCTCTCCTCCTTCAGGCGCATCATCCTTCCCAGCGCCGGGCTCGGAACCTGGACCGTCCGCGATTTCACCGTACACTTACAGCCAAGAAGACCCACCACGATCGACATCAAAAGAGACATCACGAAGAGGGTCACGATGGTCTTTTTCGAAATCTGCTTTCACCTCTGCAAGTGACTCTCAGAAGAAACGGCGTTTTAGCATAGCATCTAGTCTCAGAGCAGCAGAACCCGATTTCGGCAGCCATCTTCTACCCCTTGCGTCACTCGGGAGCCCTTCTTCTGTTCACAACCCCGGTCCCGCGAACCAGCTTCCCGCACTTAAATCGACAATCCCTGCGGTTCTTCCACAGAGCTTCTTGGAGAGGGATGTGAAAGCGAATACGAAATACGAACTGACACTGGTGATCTCTCATGGGAGATTCTCCTCGTCGAGCAAGTTAGTACTGCATTTGTTCTTCTCATTTCTTTCAATGGATGCGCATTGATGTTCCTTTTTTTGATTACAGAGTGAGGACGACGATTGTTTATAATAGAGCTACGATTCCTCCACCGATGCCACGGGATCGTCGAGATGCGTACCAGGAACGCCAGACTCTGCCACGTCCAACGGTAAATCTTGGAGTATGGCACCAACTACCCACGATTCCTGTAAGGGGCACTTTTTTACAGCAACGAGAACTGAAGGCAGACTACACGCTTTCCCTTGCGAATCCTGTATGTAAAAAAAGCTCATTTATGCGATCGCGAATCTGACTTCAGATATCGTACTGTAGCTCTCCTATGCTAGGGGAACCGTAATCCCTTGCTACTTGACAATTGCTTGCGACAACATCAGTGCTTTGAACCTCTTCGCCAATCCACGCTCCCCCCGCGTTCGTTTGAGACGTGTCGTGCGATACCTCGACACTACAGGAGGCTCGAGGGACACTATATCCCCTGGACTCGGATCCTATCATGGTCCAACTATTCCTGGTAAGATGGTTGTGCCCCAAGCATCCACGGGCGTTTTTGTCAGCCATATTGGTCAAGCACAGCAAGATCCTGCTTCCAACGCTAAACGTGAGCGGAAGATACAACAGCAAAAGCAGCGAACTAGCTCTGGAGATGACCGGTTTCATGGAGGTCCAAGCTTCCAAGCTCATGGGGGCCCAAGCTTCCAAGGTTTGACAGCGGGCCTGGGCCTGCATGCCATCGGGGACTTAGAATACGACGTTCCACAAGATGATGGTACGGAAGTGTCCAATGCTGTGTGGTGGATTTCAAAGGAATCCGGCGAAGGAGGGGAGGTCGCGAAAGAGAGTGTGAGGACGTTGCAAGGGGAGGTACACTTACCTCCGGATTTACAGCCTTCTTGCCCTTTTCCACTGTTCAATATTTCGGTAAGTTTTCGCTTGACTTCTGCCCGGCTTTCGTCACTGACAACCGGCTCAGTACCGTGTCGAACTCCTGGCTCCTGTATCTCATGCCTTCGAGCCGGAAGTGGGTATTACGGACAAGAGAGCTTCAGATAGTGCGCAGAAGAGCAGAGTTTATGCTTCGCAATTTGTAGAGATCACTACGGGCTCGAGGGACGATGAACCTGATGTTATTGCGTTCACGACACCGCCTGGTAGGTCAGCGGTCTCTAGAGCTCGTCCGACGGACGTTATGGGTAGCCTCTTGCCAGAGAGTGAATTCATGTGATTGACCTCGATATTATGTGGATCGGAGTTGGCATATGCTTCCTGTGACTTGAATCGGCTTGGAGTAATTATCGACATTGCCACAGACAGCTTGAGCTTAAAATTTGGAAAATTCTTGCGATGGTAAGCTTCCACGATGCTCCATTTACTACCAAGCGGCATTCTGACTGAAACCCGTCACCAGGTGCAAACAGTCGCAGCCTTTCTGGATAGACCGAGCAAGTGAACACTTCCCCAGCGCATCAACAGGCAAAGCATAAGTGCAGAGTCGCAGACATACACCATGAAGATTGGGAGTGACACCCTCGCCCGACTTGCCCGCCGTTGGCGTTTCAATGAAGTCACTATCAGCCGGCTATCTACTCCCGGACCCTCGAGCGGTCGTTTCAACCTGTTCTTATTGTCTTTTTGTCTTGTCACATGAACGTCTTCGAGATGGTACTTGTAGCAGCAACCATACAGCTGCAATTCCTCCACCCCTTTGCGAACTCAGCAACACGTAGGTCGGTCAGAATACGAGATATTCGGGAATATATACTGACATTACAGCCACTACAGCGAACTCTTTCATTTGGCGTCATGCACTCTAGGCGATATTCTGCACCGTCTGTACCTCAGCTGTCAGACCCACAAACTGGGGTGCAGTCTAACAGCTCACAATCGGAAACCCTCGATATCGTCGCGACTCGCCGAAATCCTCGGAATTCCGTCCCCTCCCAACCTCCTCGTTATTCCAACCTCTCTCCTCTCGCGAGCGATGTTGCGGAACATGGGAGTGAAGTGAATAACGGAGCAGATGCGATCGATGACCGGATGTCGTTCATGTCTCTTGAATCCAATGCTACTACCCCGACATATATGACGCTTGTACCCGCGGGGCACAGTAACGACACGCGATCGGCTTTTAGAGCGTCTACCGCGACAATTACAAACCCTCCTAGGTACTCGTCCATGTCGCACAGGTACTCTGCAGCGGCGCCAAAGGAGTTTGAATTCACCGTCCGCGGGGGTGGTTTAGGTCTAAAAGGCCAGCCGTGGGCTACGCTGAAGCTCTATAACGCCGAGGCCAGAGGGGGAAAAGGAGGGAATTATCCCAAATTTTACGAAGGGGAGAACATATTCGGACGGGTTGAGCTATCCCTGCTTGGCCCGCACACGATCAAAAATGTCAAGTTGGTGGTATGTTCCCTTCGGTCGTATACCGTTGCATTGGCCCGTACTCACGTTGATCCCTCATTTTTTAAGCTAAAAGGCACAATGATTACAAGCGCTATGGATACTGGATCGGTGAATTTCCTGGAGCAAACTTACACGGTTTGGGATCGGAGTTTTGGAGATCCTCGTCAACCTCAACCTGAACAGAAATTTGACGGGAAGCTCGAAGGCGACTATGTATTCCCATTCTCCATTCCGTTCCCGAAATATGTCAAATTATCAACCCTAGAGGCAATACAGGCGAACGGCCAGCCTGTGGAGAGTCAAATCCAGTTATCTCCCCAGGGCGCAGGTCTTGGGGGGCGCATAACAGCCTTTCCCACTGAAAGCCCTCTTCAGAAGAATCTTGCGGATTATGACGATGAAAGCGCTATGGGCGAGGCATCATCGAACTCTGACATCGCTCATTCTCATGTGAACAGCTCTTCAACTCTCGAGGTCCCACTCGCTGCCCGAACTGAACATGGGTTAGGCCAGTCCTATATCACGCCATTACATACCGACTCCTCCTCCTCTCTGTCGAGCGCATTCTCATCCCCAGCGCCGGGCTTGGAGCCTGGACCGTCCGCAATTTCGCCATACACCTATAGCCGAGAAGACCAACCGCCGTCGACATCGAAAGAAACATCACGAAAAGGGTCCCGATGGTCTTTTTCGAAATCCGCTTTCACCTCTGCGAACGACTCCCAGAAGAAACAGCGTGGCAACAAAGCGTCTAGCTCCACAGCAGAAGAACCTGAGTTTGGTGGAAACCCTCCATTCCAACCCCTGCCTCTCGATTACCGTGCCGCGACGAATCAAATCCCAGAACTCAAGTCGGAAATTCCTGTGGTGCTTCCGCAGAGCTTTTTGGAGAGGGATGTGAAGGCTAATACGAAATATGAGCTGACGCTGTTGATCTCGCATGGAAGGTTCTCCTCTTCAAGCAAGTGAGTATTGCTCATGGATTTTCAATGGCACCTGTTAATGCTCCTCCTTGTATTACAGAGTGAAGACGACGATCGTTTATAATCGGACTACAGTTCCTCCGCCGATGCCATGGCTTCGTCGCGATGCGTACCAGGAACGCCAGGCTCTGCCTTGTCCAACGGTAGATCACGAAGTATGGCACCAATTACCCACAGTTTCAATGAGGGGCACGTTTTTACAGCAACGAAAATTGAAGGTGGACTACGCGCTGGCCCTTGCGAATCCCGTATGTCAATACAAGCTCATGTATACGTCCATACGAATCTGACTTTATACATCGCATTGTAGGTCTCCTATGCCAGGGGAACCGTAATCCCTTGTTACTTGACAATTGCCTGCGACGACATTAGTGCATTGAACCTCTTTTCCAATCCACGCTCGCCCCGCGTTTGCTTAAGCCGTGCGGTACGATACCTCGACAGTGGGGGAGGCTCCGAGGGCGCTCTTTCCCTTGGAGCTGGAACTTCTTATGTTGGTGCAGCTCCTTATAAACTCACGGTTTTGCCCCAAGTATCCGCGGGTATTTCTGTAAGTCATCTCGTTCAAGTGCAATAAGATCCTGCTTCCAACGCTTAACTTGAACGGAAGATCCAACATCAAAAGAAGAAAACTGGCTCCGGAGATCATCGGTTTAATGGGGGCAAAGGTTTGGCTGTGGGCCTGGACGTGCATGGGACAGGGGACTTGGAACATGACGTCCCACAAGATGATGGCACGCCAGTGTCCAATGCAGTGTGGTGGATCTCGCAGGAATTTGACGAAGAAGGGGCGGTCGGGGAAGAGGGTGTACGGACGTTGCAAGGGGAGATACATCTGCCGTCGGATTTACAGCCCTCCTGCCCTTTCCCGTTGTTCAATATTTCGGTAAGCTTTCGCTTATCTCCTGTCCCGTCTTCATCACTGACAATCGGTTTAGTACCGTGTCGAGCTTCTGGCTCCTGTATCTCGTGCTTTCGAACCGGAATTGGACACTATGGATAAGAGAGCTTCAGGTAGTTCGCAGAAAGGCAGGGTTTATGCTTCGCAGTTTGTGGAGATTACTACGGACTCGAGGAACGATGAGCCTGATGTTATTGCGTTTACGAAACTGCCCAGTAGGTCGGCGGTCTCTAGGCCTCGTCCGACGGACATCATGGGTAGCCTTTTGTCAGAAAGTGGATTTCTCTAATTGACCTTGGTGTAAATTATGTGGATTGGATTCAGTGTACGCTTTCTGTTACTTGGGGCTGGCTTGGACTATTTATCGAGGCCGTGACAGGTAGCTTGTGCTGAAAATTCAGAAAATTCTTGCGATGGTGAGCTTATGCGACGCTTCCTTCATCACTGCCGGATTCTGACTGAAACTGGGCGAGAGAATGCGTCTCTCGGCGCATCAACAAGCAAAGCACATGCACACAAGTGCAAGCATACACTGACAGTGACGTCACCGTCCGACACCCACCTTGAGTTGGTTCAAGTGATCATCTGTCAGCCAGTTATGTACTCCCTTGGACCGTCGAGCGCTCGATTCAGCCTGTTCTTATTGTCCTTGCATCTTGTCACATGAACGTCTTCGAGATGATACTTGTAGCAGCATCCAATACAGTTGCAATGGTTCCACCCTTCCCCAAACCCAGCAACACGAAGGTTGGTCAGAATACGAGATATTTGGGAATCCATGCTGACTTTACCGCTACTCAGACAGCGAACTCCTTAACTTGGCATCATTTTTTCGAGGCGATATTCTGCACCGTCCGTACCACGGCCATCAGGCCCACAAACTGGAGGGCAGTCTAACAGCCCACAATCGGCTATGCCGGAAACCATCGATACAGTCTCGACTCACCGAACTCCTCGAGATTCAGTCCCCTCACAACCTCCTCGTTATTCCAACCTCTCTTCCCCTGCAAGCAATATCACGGAATATGGGAGCCAAGTGGAATCGTACGACGCGATCCATGACCGGATGTCGTTCATGTCCCTCGAATCCAACGCTACGACCCCGACATATCTGACACTTGTACCCGCGGGACACAGTGGCGGCATGCGATCGACCTTTAGAGCGTCTACCGCGACAATTACCAACCCTCCTAGGTACTCTTCTACATCGTACGGGTATTCTGCAGCGGCGCCAAGGGAGTTTGAATTTTCTATCCGCGGTAGTGGCTCAGGCCCCAAAGCCCAGCCATGGGCTACGTTGAAGCTCTATAACGCCGAGACCAGAGGAGGGAAAGGAGGCAACTATCCCAGATTTTGCGAAGGGGAGAACATATTTGGACGGGTCGAGCTATCCCTGCTTGGCCCGCACACGATCAAGAATGTCAAGCTGGTGGTATGTCCCCTCCGTTCGTGTATTTTTTGTGTTGGCTCGCACTCACGCTGATGGCTCTTTCTTCCAGCTAAAAGGCAAGATCATTACGAGCGCTATGGATACTGGGTCGGTGAACTTCCTGGAGCAAAATTACACGGTTTGGGATAGGAGTTTTGGAGATCCCCGTCATTCCCGACCTGAAGAGAAATTCGATGGAAAGCTCGAAGGAGACTATGTTTTTCCGTTTTCCATTCCGTTCCCAACTCATGTCAATTTGTCGACCCTGGAAGCAGTAAAGGCAGACGGCCAGCGCGTCGAGAGTCAGATTCAGCTAGCTCCCCAAAACGCAGGTCTCGGCGGTCAGATAACGCCATTTCCTGCCGAAATCCCTCTCCAAAAGAAATTCGTGGACTATCATGATGAGAGCGCCGGAGGCGAAGCTTCGTCCGAACAACGTTCACTCGCTGCTCGAACCGAGCTTGGGCAGGGCCAGTCCTACGTCGCCCCATTCCACCTTGATTCTCCCTCTTCTCCGTCAGGTGCATCATCATCACCAACGGTTGCCTCCGAGCCTGGAACATCTGCAATTTCACAATACACTTACAGTCGGGAAGGCGCACCACCATCACCGTCTACATCTAAAGACACTTCACGAAAAGGATCACGGTGGTCGTTTTCCTTGAAATCTTCTTCAGCTTCTACAAATGACTCGCAGAAGAAACGGCGTGGTAGCAAAGCATCTAGTCCCGGAGCAGCAGACCCTGGGTTTGGAGGTCATCCTCAACCCCTTTCACCACTCGGAAGCACCTCTCCCCCGTACAGCCTTCCTCCGAACCAAACCCCGGCACTCAAGTCGGAAAGCCCTGTGGTTCTTCCGCAGAGCTTCTTGGAGAGGGACGTGAAAGCAAATACGAGATATGAATTGACGTTGTTGATCTCCCATGGAAGGTTTTCTTCGTCGAGCAAGTGAGGATTGCTTCTACTCTTATTCTTCTCAGTGGACGCCTATTAATGTTCCTCTTTTTGCATTTGCATTACAGAGTGAAGACGACGATCGTTTATCATAGGGCTACGATTCCCCCACCAATGCCATGGCTTCGTCGAGATGCGTACCAGGAACGCCAGGCTCTGCCTCGTCCAACGGTAGATCCTGAAGTATGGCACCAATTACCCGCAACTTCGATAAGGGGCATATTTTTACAGCGACGCGAATTGAGGGTGGACTACACCCTTTGCCTTGCGAACCCCGTATGTCGATGAAAACTCATTTATACGTCCATACGAATCTGACTTCCCA
Source organism: Candolleomyces aberdarensis (assembly GCA_004126415.1). Taxonomy (NCBI): domain Eukaryota; kingdom Fungi; phylum Basidiomycota; class Agaricomycetes; order Agaricales; family Psathyrellaceae; genus Candolleomyces; species Candolleomyces aberdarensis. The sequence continues at coordinate 5,512 of SDEE01000402.1, read as the reverse complement.
TGTCATATTCTAGGTCTCCTATGCCAGGGGAACCGTAATCCCTTGTTACTTGACAATTGCTTGCGACGATATCAGTGCCTTGAACCTCTTTTCCAATCCACGCTCCCCCCGCGTTCGCTTGAGCCGTGCGGTGCGGTACCTCGACAATGCGGGAGGCTCGGAGGGCGTCCTAACCCCCGGAACTGGATTTGATCCTGGTTCGGCTCCTTACAAGCTCGCGGTTTTGCCCCAAGTATCTGCGGGCATTTACGTAGGCCATCTCGTTCAGGCCCAGCAAGATTCTGCTTCCAACGCCAAACTTGGACGAAAGCTTCAGCAACAACGAGCCAGTGGCTCTGTAGATCATCGGTTTCATGGGAGCATGATTTTTGCCTCGGGCGTGAATGGGATGGCGGAAGTGGAATCTGACATTCCAGAAGGTGATGGTACGCCAGTGTCCGATGCTGTGTGGTGGATCTCACAGGAAGAAGAGGAGGTCGGGAACGAGGGTGCGAGGACATTGCAAGGGGAGATACATCTGCCGTCGGATTTACAGCCTTCCTGTCCTTTCGCATTGTTCAATATCTCGGTAAGATTTCGCTTGACTCGTCCCCAGTCTTCACCGCTAACAACCGGCTTAGTACTGTGTCGAGCTGCTGGCTCCTGTATCTCATGCCTTCGAACCGGAGTTGGGCACTGTGAATAAGAGAGATTCAGATGGTGCGCAGAAAAGCAGGATCTATGCTTCGCAGATTGTAGAGATTACTACAGACTCGAGGGACGATGAGCCTGATGTTATTGCGCTTACGAAACCTCCCGGCACGTCAGTGGGTCTCTAGAGCCCCTCCGATGGACATCATGGGCAGCCTTTTGACCGAGAGTGGACTTCTGTGATTGAACTTGATATTACCCATATGAATTGAATTCGGTGTGCGCTTCCTGTCACTTGAGCCAGTTTAAATTATTCATTGATATTGCGACAGGCAGCGTGTGCATGAAGTTTGGAAAATTCTTGAAGCTTCCACAATGCTTCTTCCACTATGACTGAAACCTGTCACCAGGATCAAACAGTCACAGCCTTTGGCGGGCGCACTAGAAAGACTGAGCAAGAGAATGCCTCCCCCTGGCCTGGCGCATCAAAAAGAAGCCTACACCTACAACACTGTCAGTGACGTCACCCCCCGACTCGTGCCCACCGTTAAGTTGGTTTTCAATACAGTCACTGTCAGCCAGCTATGGACTCCCTTGGACAGTCGAGGGCTCGATTCAGCCTGTTCTTATTGTCTTTCCGTTGTCACATGAACGTTTCGAGATGATACTTGTAGCAGCATCCAATACAGTTGCAATGGTTCCGCAGATTCCCCTCCCCAAACCCAGCAACACGTAGGTCGGTCAGAATACAAGATATTCAGGAAAGCCTACTGACTTTTGGTCAACTACAGCAAAAATTTTAACTTGGCTTCATGTTTTCTCGGCGATATTCTGCACCGTCTGTGCCACAGCCGTCAGACTCACTGACTGGAAGGCAGTCTAACAGCCGACAATCGGCTATGCCGGAAAGCCTCGATACAGTTGCGACTCGCCGGACTCCTCGACGTTTAGTCCCCTCACAGCCTCCTCGTTATTCCAACCTCTCTTCCCCCGCGAGCAATATTGCGGAATACGGGAGCCAAGTGGAACTCAGAGCAGATGGGCTTATTGAAAAACGATGGGAACCGTACGACGCCATCGATGACCGGATGTCGTTCATGTCCCTCGAATCCAACGCTACGACCCCGACATATATGACACTTGTACCCGCGGGGCACAGTGGCGGCACGCGATCGACCTTTAGAGCGTCTACCGCGACAATTACCAACCCTCCAAGGTACCCTTCTGCATCGTACGGGTATTCTGCAGCGGCGCCAAGGGAGTTTGAATTTACTATCCGCGGTAGTGGCTCAGACCCCAAAGCCCAGCCATGGGCTACGCTGAAGCTTTATAATGCCGAGGCCAGAGGAGGGAAAGGAGGAAATTATCCCAGATTTTGCGAAGGGGAGAATATATTTGGACGGGTCGAGCTATCCCTGCTTGGCCCGCACACGATCAAAAATGTCAAGTTGGTGGTACGTCCCCTCCGACCGTGTATCTTTTTTATGTTGGCTCGCACTCACGCTAATGCCTCTTCCTTCCAGCTAAAAGGCAAGATCATTACGAGCGCGATGGATACCGGGTCGGTGAACTTCCTGGAGCAAACTTACACAGTCTGGGACCGGAGTTTTGGAGATCCCCGTCAGCCTCAGCCTGAAGAGAAATTCGATGGAAAGCTCGAAGGAGACTATGGTTTTCCGTTTTCCATTCCGTTCCCAAAATATGTCAATTTGTCGACCCTGGAAGCAGTACAGGCAGACGGTCAGCCCATGGCACGCCAGATTCAGCTAGCTCCCCAGAACGCGGGGCTTGGAAGTCAGATAACGCCATTTCCTGTCGAAATCCCTCTCCAGAAGAGATTTGTGGATGATCATGATGAGGGCACCGTAGGCGAAGCTTCACCCAACACAGTCTCTCTCGCTGCTCGAAACGAACCTGGGCAGGGTCAGTCCTATATTGCCCCACCCCACCTTGATTCTCTCCCTTCTCCGTTAGGCGCATCATTATCACCAACGGCGGGCTCCATTCTTGGAACATCCGCAATTTCGCAGCACACTTACAGCTGGGAAGGCGCACCACCATCACCGTTTACCTCTAAGGACACTTCACGAAAAGGGTCGCGGTGGTCGTTTTCCTTGAAATCTTCTTCCGCTTCTACAAATGACTCCCAAAAGAAACGGTGTGGTAGCAAAGCGTCTAGTCCCATAGCAGCAGACCCTGGGTTTGGAGGCCATTCTCAACCCTTTTCACCACTCGGAAGTCCCTCTCCTCTGTACAGCCCCTTTCCGTACCAAACCTCAGCGCTCAAGTCGGAAATCCCTGTGGTTCTTCCGCAGAGCTTCTTGGAAAGGGATGTGAAAGCGAATACGAGATACGAACTGACGCTATTGATCTCTCATGGGAGATTCTCCTCATCGAGCAAGTGGGTATTGCTTTTGCTTCTGTTCTTTTCAGCGGGCGCCTATTGATGTTCCTCTTTTTGCATTACAGAGTGAGGACGACGATTGTTTATAATAGGGCTACGATTCCTCCACCGATGCCGTGGCTTCGTCGAGATGCTTACCAGGAACGCCAGGCTCTGCCCCGTCCAACGGTAGAACCCGAAGTATGGCATCAATTGCGCACAACTTCGATCAGGGGCATGTTTTTACAGCGACGAGAATTGAAGCTGGACTACACCCTTTCCCTTGCGAATCCCGTATGTCGATCAAAACTCGTTTGAACGTCCATATGAACCTGACTTCCCATGTCCTCTAGGTATCCTATGCCAGAGGAACCGTGATCCCATGTTACCTGAAAATTGCCTGCGACGACATCAGTGCCTTGAACCTCTTTTCCAATCCGCGCTCGCCCCGCGTTCGCTTGAGCCGTGCGGTGCGGTACCTCGACAGTGCGAGAGGCGAGGAGGGCGTTCTAACCCCTGGAACTGGATTTGATGCTGGTTCAGCTCCTTATAAAAACGCGGTTTTGCCCCACGTATCCACGGGCATTTCTGCAAGCCATCTCGCTCAAGCCCAGCAAGATCCCGCGTCCAGCGCTAAGCTTGGACGGAAGCTTCAACAGCACCAGCGACGAGCCAGTGACTCTGAAGATACTCGGTTTTATGGCGGCATGTTTATGGGCTTGGGTGTACATGGGATTGGGGACTTGGAATCTGACATTCCAGAAGGTGATAGTATACCGGTGTCCAATGCTGTGTGGTGGGTCTCACAGGAATCCGACGAAGAAGAGGATGTCGGGAAAGAGTACGTGAGGACGTTGCAAGGGGAGATATATTTGCCACCGGATTTACAGCCTTCCTGCCCTTTTCCGTTGTTCAATATCTCGGTAAGCTTTCATTTGACTCGTGCCTGGTCTTTGTTACTGAAAACCGGCTTAGTACCGTGTCGAGCTCTTGGCTCCTGTATCTCATGCCTTTTCGCCGGATTTGACATCGTCGTCGAAGAACAAGGGTTCTAGCAGTGGGGATTGGAAAGGCTCAGATAGCGCGCAGAAGTTCAGGATTTACGCTTCACAGTTTGTGGAAATTACTACGGATTCGAGGGACGATGAGCCTGATGTTATCGCCTTCACGAATCCGCCTGGTAAGTCAGAGCATGGATTGCTGTAATTGACCTCCATGTTATGTGTACCAGATTCAGTGTATGCTTCCAGTTAATATAGCTAATTTGAACTATTTATTGGCATCGTGGCAGGCAGCTCGTGCTTAAAATTGGAAACTCTTGCGATAGTCAGCTTCCACGATGCCTCCTCGAGGCGGCCTGCTGACTGAAGCATGTCACAGCCTTTTGTGGTGCAGGGCCCTCTGGAAACTTCCCAAAGCAATGCATTCCTGCCGTTCAGATTGTATATAAGGGTGGCAGGATCGTGATCACCTCTTCGGTTCTTGCCTTCAGAAACCATCATGGCCACACAATTCCTGCTTCGAGCTGGAGGTGAAATGCGATGATTTCTCAAGTTGCAAAGAGACGCCGACTAACTATAGTCCGATTCCCATGACTCTATCAGGTGCAGCCTTGTTTATTGCTTCAGCAACAGTCGTCGTGCCCGCCGTTGGAACAGCCGGTCTGGGAGCGTTAGGATTTACGCCGAGTGGAGTAGCTGCAGGTACGTCGATCCCCACAATGGGGGTTTATCCGAACCACTGACTTCTCTTGTTCCAGGATCCGTCGCGGCAAGCGCCCAGTCGACGATATACGGAGGCCTCACCTCCGGTATCTTCTCCACTCTTCAATCTGCAGGCGCAACAGCTGTAATGCCTAGTGCTGGTTCTGTCGTTGCTGGGTCCGCAGGCCTTGTTGCAGGCGTGAAGGCGTGGTTTAAGTGAGTGTTCTGGCTCGTGTAGAGATGTATAGTTGTCATACTGTAGAGCCTGTGCAGCAGGAGTCGGATTATGCATACTGTCTGTGTACGAACGTGCTTTGCCATACACCAGTTACCACTTAGATGCCGTCGCGAAAGTCGGGGGTTGATCCCAAAAGTGATGCGCCTTCCCGACCTACGTGCACGTGACTTGACAAATAGTTGGCCGGAATCGCTGGCAGCGGGCTCTCTCGTTCTGCAACGATGTTCGCCAGTCTTCCTCTACTCGGGGAGTTCTCTCAACCCTTCAAACGAGCTAAGTATGGCACCAATTACCCGCAACTTCGATAAGGGGCATATTTTTACAGCGACGCGAATTGAAGGTGGACTACACCCTTTGCCTTGCGAACCCCGTATGTCGATGAAAACTCATTTATACGTCCATACGAATCTGACTTCCCATGTCATATTCTAGGTCTCCTATGCCAGGGGAACCGTAATCCCTTGTTACTTGACAATTGCTTGCGACGATATCAGTGCCTTGAACCTCTTTTCCAATCCACGCTCCCCCCGCGTTCGCTTGAGCCGTGCGGTGCGGTAC
>SDEE01000401.1:0-43962 GCA_004126415.1 Candolleomyces aberdarensis | reverse complement strand
CCAACCTTCAGGATTTACCCAGCAGCTGCACTTCTTTCACCTTACCCAACCCATTGCAGCTGCTCCATCAATCACCTTCTATAGACCCCACAGCAGCTGCAGGGTTTTTCATATGTCTACATCTCAAAGGCAGCTGCTGCTGCTGGAGTGTATCTGACCCACTTTTTGTCACTGCAGATAAGATGTATCTTACACTGTTTTGTGACTATGACCCCTGCMAWCTCGACCAGTTTGTGACCGTGAGTGGAGAAGAGCTCAGCAAGACCATCTCTACTATAAGCAATGCCGTCAGCTGGTACCAGACAGAGGGTTTGAAGACGGGGCATTTCCCACTTGGCAAGGACGCGAAGGGTCGTATCTTCAAGCGTGACTTTCAGGAATTGGAGTGCCGGGAAGTTCAGCGAGGTCGGTCTACCGTGCGGCGGCAACTTGAAGTCTGTAGATGAGGGGAAACAATTAGGGCTAGTCGAAAGTGAGGTGAGAGTGTTGGCATGGATTTGAACTCCTGGAAGAAAATTCGGGTGAAGGTCTAAGGTTCCGGTGGCGGCTTCCGAATCGCCTGGCATGTCTTCCTGTTCGTCGTTTGTACACAGCATGAGTTCCAGGGCCTCGAGACGTCCCTGAGTCAAACGATGTAGCTGAGGCCCAATCACGTTTTCGTAGAAGGTGATGGTAGGGCCGGGGGTTCTGGGATCGTAGTGGTAGTTGGTCCATGTAAGATTCCTGAGGCCGGTCGGCTGATGCGATTGGGGGTGGGAGCAGAGGGCTGATAGGATCGAACGGTCGGCCATTTCACTACCAGTCGATAGCCGATAGCTTCTGGAGTGTGCTAATGCTGAGCTGTCTCGGAAGGAGCTGTCACCGAAGGCGGACTGGGTGGACACGATGACCTCATCGCGTGTTGCGCAGGGTGACATTGACTGTGGACTGTTCATGGCAGGAGAGACGATATGAATGGTTGGAATGCGGCGAATGGATTGATAATCGCAGAAGACTTGGAGGAACGGGGCTTGCTTGATGATGGTGAGTAGGCTTGCAGGCGAACACCGATCATATGAAGCGGTGTCTATGCGAAGCTCTCTGATATGGCGTCCAACACCTCGTTCCAGTCCTCTCCCAACAAGCATGTCGGCGAGAGACAATGCTTCCTTCGCATGGGTGATCCAGATACGCTCAAGGAGCACCTCCTGAGCAATGGTATGCCATAACTGGCAGACTACCGTGAGGTTACACTTGAATTTCATGCACTTGTTGTAGGCTTGAACATGGATGGGGTGCAGGTATGATTCGGAACTTTCGAGGGAAGGTGGGAGAGCCAGCGTCTGAGTTGTCCCAAGAGGGAAGTCGTGTAGTTGGGCCACTGAGAGGTGGAAAATCCGGATCCACAACTCAACAGGAAGAGCGAACTCCGCTCGATTCATCGTTCCGCCTTCTCCACCATCCACCGTGACCGGCGTCTGTCGACTAGATCCATAAACATTTCAATACATAATTTAATGTCTTGCCAAGGTGACGTACGATTGATCGTTGGCGACTCGGACGGTGGCAAAGGCGGCTCGACCGCCGACGCCTTGCATTTTTGAGGAAAACAACTTCAAGAACGTCGGAGTCTTCCATCCGAAAAATGATATGTTGAGCTTCTTCTTCCAAGCATTTGGATTGGCCCGTGTAGTACTGTTCGAAAAAGATTGAGAAATGAACACGAGGAGTCCCGGAGTAAATGCGATGTACCACGAACCGGTTCTCGTATTACTCGAGTTTGGACGGGCTTCCGGCGAGCTTGTCCACTGAATTGATCCAGCGAGGGGCCAATGAGTTAATGGCAGCATAATCGCCCCTACGACACGTCTCCATTCAGCTATGCGCCGACATTGTCTTTGTCGCAGTCGCGACTCAGACTTACGGTATATGAGCAGGATTCTCACCCAATATTGTGTGGTGGTATGAACTTGTCAGTGCGGCACCGCTTGAGTTCAGGAGGATGCCACCATCTTTTTAGGACTCGAAAGTTCTTTGACTAGAAGTGCAGCTAGCAAAACTTGGACCATCGCCTTTCATGTTTGGTGGGTTGAGCAGCCAGGGACCATCTACAAGTGCCATCACGGCGACCCTGATTGTGATTAGGCGGTCTCTAGGACGTAAACCGCAACCTAACCGAATGAGAGGCGGAGGTTGGTCAATGGCTCTCACGCCCGGCATCGGTTGCCCACTGCCTCCCGATTTTGCTTCCTAACCCAGCCGACACCCAGCTTCCCAGCAAGAGATGCTGAGCTCGATCCTTCCCTATCCGCCTCTCCAAGCAGTTAGCCCATCCCAGGCCGTCCAATCCGATTCTCTAGATATCCAGCTTCCCAACTCCGATGACCTCCGGCAACCATTCCACGGCCTAGAAGTCGAAATCGAGAGCGGCCGTCGCGACCGCCACCGTTCCTCCAAGTCCTCGTCCAAGCCCTCCTTCAAGGATGCCAGGAGCCAGGCCCAAGTCTATACCACCCAGTCTGTACGTTTCTTCAGCAGGCAGTGTGGCCTTGTTCCCCATTTCGCAAGAGAGGCCGCTGATGATTATGTACCCAGGCTGAGGTATCTCACAAAGCTGCGGCAGCTCCTTGGCGTCTGGAGCAAGGGGTGGGAACTGCTATAAGCTGCATTCGGGCGGCAAGATGTTGTCGAGCTCGGACTCGGATTGGAAGGCTGAAGGAGGTAAATGGGGACAATGACAAACGGAGCCAACGATCTCGGTAGTCGACAGCAGTTACGCGTTGAAGTATCATAATCATATTATATTTTCGAAGGCATAGCGAAGAGCAAGGCATAGCGAGAGAGTAAAGCATAGTGAGAGGGTAAGGCATAGTGGGAGAGTACTAGGCATAGCGAGAGGGTTGAGCGTATGGGGGATACAAACGGATCTACACAAGAATAAGGAGGCCGATTACGAGTCGGCTTCAACATCGGGATCGCAAATGTGATTATAGCAATACACGTCCAACATAACCCGTTCACAGCTCCCGCAGACCACAAACCACGCCTCCAGATCATCCTTCGCGATGCCTGCCGATCCATCGGCCAGTAAGCATTGAACAACCGCACTAGGGTACGGAATTCCCGCTTCGAAAGGCGGAGGATTACGCTGAACTCCAACCCCTCCGATGCAAATGTGCCTCTCTTGACATTCGGTGAACACGTAGGAACGGCAATTCTTGCACCGGATGAGTATTTGACGAAAGCGGGGGAGGGTGATACCGTATGAGGTGACCGAGGTGAGGTCGAAAAGGAGTCTCATGCGAGACGGGGAAGGCTTTTCGTGGTTGAAGGTTGGTATTCTTGCTCTCCTGAGCCAATAAGAGTCGAGAGGAAGGCCTACAGAAAGCATTAACAGAAGTCGATCAGAGTGTGTGAAAAGGACTCACGAATAAAACGATACGCTTGGTCAAAGTCGAACCGTTCACCCACTTCTTGGCCCTCAAAATACAGTCAGGGAAGAGGAGAGTTGGAGGGAGCTTCGGAAGTGCCCTGCAAATTACCGGTAGGGATGTGATCTTCGTGTCCACTGTGGGTCGCGGGGAACTGGAGCACGCCTTCATAATTTGAGTCAAGGGGGCGGTATTCGGCGGTGCTCTCGGGTGCGGTAAGCTCGAGCAAGGGCGAAAACGGCGAGGCAGCGATATGAACGGGGGATGAAGATTCCGTTATCGAAGAGAACTGCTGTGAACTTGAAGCGAGTTGGCCGTCAATCGAGGAGTCCGACCCAGAGTCAGCCTGGGCTACTGGTGAATAAAGAAATTTGAGAATAGATTCCCTTCAAACGACTTGGTTGAGCTTACCATCAGCTTGTGATACCTCTCCCTTGACATGACGGGTTGGAAGCGCAAGGGCCTCTCCGAAAATCTCCGTCATGGTTGGGCTGAGATCCTCCGGCTTTGCTGAGAAAAAACTCGTCTTGTTTCCGAGCTTGTAGGGCAACATTTCCGAGTCTGTGGAGGGATCCGAGCCAGAATCGCGATGACTATGATGTCCTAGTACGAACGTCAGTTTCTAAACAAATATTAATCGAGGCGAATTGGAGGGACAGACCTCCATCGGTCCGTTTGATAATGGAACCCAAGCTGACTCTACGCAGCGTCAGGGAAGCGTCATCCTCCGACGAGTCAAGGAGCCAGAAAGTCGACTCGGACTCGGATTCGGACTTGCTGGAGTTCAAGAAAGAAGGATCGATGCCGATGCCGATGGTGTTGTTCGAAAAGAAACCAGACCCTGGTTCAACGCCGCTAGTAGTACCCTGAGCCGCCTCCATGACGTCACCACCACTGAACGGCTCCTCGGATGCTAAGTCGGCCAGTGTTGGACCAAAATCATCGAACTCTAACTTGATGCCGCCGAAAGCTGCCTTGGGAGAACTAGATAGCTTCAGCTTCTTCACTGGTGAAGAAAAGGGTTCGTCGGAAAGGACATCGGAGTTCTCCTTGTTGTCGGTGTCCCAGTCCCTAATAAAATCGAAGGGTCAATGACAAGTAGTCTCGAGGAGAAACCATAGCACATACTCCTGCAAAAGAGAACGGAGTTTCCTGGTCCTGGGACGGAGGGGCGAGACGTAGGCCTCCACTCGAGGGTTTCTAAGGACACCCTTCCTAGGGGCACAGTGCGAAGGAACGATGGGAGTGGTGCAGAGGGACTGAGCCTTGACCGTGACCGGGGTTGCGTTCAAGTTGACAGGAAGGCCAAAGGCTCGTTCCGAGTCTGAAGCTCCACCGCCTGGAGAGGCTCGGAGGCCATCGTAGAAAGGGTTGGGGCCGCTTCCTTTTCCGTAGCTTTGGGTCCTACCCAGAGGCTTGGGCTTGGACTTGTTGGCCTTGGAACCTAGGCTAGAGACGGAGATGCGTGCGGGAGCCATATGTGCAGACAAAGTGAGTCGCTGGGATGGAAACGAAGATGGTGAAGGTAAACTGAGGAGTAGACGAGGCGGTATTCGAGAAAGAGGCGAATGAGCTTCGACGAGTCAACAGGGCTCGAAGCTGCCTCTTTTTATATGAATTTCAGTTTTCCCCTCCATACAGAGAGCCGCTGTAAGGCACCAGTTACTGAGAGAATTTTGGGGCCGCGGCGGATCGGTGAGCCCAAATCGTGAACCGATTGACGGCTGGAAAACTGAAACAGCGGTCGCTGCCCAGATCTGGGATAATGATTTGGAGAAAATGGCTAAATTTCAGTTTCTCGAATTGTGGGGTCCGACAGTCCGTAAGGCTGGAATCTAAGGCTAGGTATCGATTTGAGGAACTTGACCCATGGCTCAGAGTCCTCCTCTACTAGCGCTGGTGGTCCTCCAAGTCGCAGTCATTCTCTTCGCGGAAATCGGCACCGTCCTCCTTTTAAGAGCAGTCACCCCGTTTTTCCTATGTCACGATGTGCGTTTTTTACGATCCACTTCGACCTTAGAGGCGGAGTGTATCGCGACCCATGCGACTGCAAGTGAGAGGAGTGGCTGGGGGCCTGGTCACAGTGGTCACCTGGCTCGCTGCATATCTTTTCAGGGGAATATCATCCGCGCAGCTGCTGACGGCGCGACCCTGCTGCTCCGTCAATAGGTCCTAGGAACGAATACTGAGTCGGTTGATGGTATGACCGTCAAGACGCAGAGGCTTGGGCTGAGGTTGCCTTTTCTTGCGTAGATATGGTAGGTAGTACCACGCAGCGACCCACTGGCGAGAAGTTCTCCCATATTACTTCCCTTCTGCTCATCCTAGCTCCCCTCCTCTACGCATTCACTCAAGCTCCTCGTTTGTCAGGGCAGCAATAGCTGAGCTGCCCGGTTATCCGAATTCGATAAGTCCAAGTCCAAATTTGGCTAAGCTGTAGGATCTTATGCACTTTTGTGGCGGAGTGGCACATCGCAACTGTCACCCAAGCGAGCCTGACAATATCTTCCATGATAAGCCAGATTGTTTCAACCTTCCATTTTCGAATAATAATACTACCCCGCGTAGCGCCCAGCTTGTTATGTGGCGCTCCTGTCTGACCGTTTCTGGGGTGTGACATCGACTAACAGAGGGCCGAGCTCAACGATCAACATAATCTATCCGAATATGTGACATTACATGGCGACTCACCAATGACAGCACCACCAACGCTGATGGAACGCACTCTTCGAAGTTCTGATTTGCGGCAACTTCAGGTCCAAATATCGATCCAAGCACAGCGAACGGCTTCCGGGACTGTTCCAAACACTTCCGAACATCGAATGGTTTAGGGAGGTTTCTCACACCGCCTACAATGCGGTTCTGTCACCGAAGCTGGTGATTTCCCCATTCCTTGACCGGTCCAATCGCCCCGACGAGTCCAACTCGGGCGATCGTCGGCCAAGGCCCAAGGTATTGTCTCGACCGCTGCAAATACATATTTCGAAGACTCTGGAGGCTGAACATATCGCGAGAGGAAATCTACTTGTAATATCCTCCAACTTCGATGGTATACGGCTAGCGCATCTTCATTTCCGAGTAGTACTAGGGAGATATTGAACGGGATCGACCGATGGTGTCCAAGACGAGCTTCAAGCATTTGAACTCGGGCCTTCAGTTGAACGGGTCACTAACTTGAACGGTCGCGGCAGTGTCATCTGCCAAACAGATCATTAGTAATTGCGACGTACCACTCGAAGAACACAGAGTGAACGGTACAATACCTCGTAATTTCTCAAGACGAACCAAAGCGAAGTTCAGTAAGGCTTGAAAACCACGGTGATACCGCAGTGCGACATTGTGGTAACAGTCTAGAAGGGTAGAAGAGAAGGTTAGTGATCAGATGAAAGTTGAAGGCTCTTGGAATGAACCTACCACAAATGAATATGGTGGACATGGAGAACGCCCTCTGGAAGAATAAAGCAGTCCCTAATAGGATTATCTCGATTAGTGTCCTTCTTGTACCGCAGAACTCGTCGAAGTTACCTACCTGTTGCGAGGGATGAAATTATCTGAGATGATCGCCACGCCCTCAGCAGCAGTACAACCGTGACGACGACGACTATAAGAGCCATGGACCGAAGCAAATCCAGAAGCTCTGGGGACAACGACCAGCATGGACTCATGAGGTCTTGCGCAACCAGCAAAGACAGCCGATTCGGATTCGCTTTCCTCGTTTTGATTTGGATCTTTGCTACATCTGCAATCTCGTTCCAGTGGATAAGGCTGGGGCTGAGGACGACCAGAGACCGTATTTGGTCGATGGTCTTGATACGAACTGTACCTCCGTTATCTTCCAATTCTTTCTTCAATATTTCAGCATGTTGGTGAGACACAAGTACAACCCAGGCCCGTGGTGCTTCCTTCAGTATCGCATTGGCCGCTTTCGACAACAGGCCAGTGATCTCGAAGCTTTCAAGGAGGGCCCGGGTGAGCGTCCCAGAACGGCAGCAGGGAAGGAAGAAGCCACGGACCTTGAGTTGGCAGCGAGAGTTGAGAGGGGCGCCATAGTGCTGGTCGATATCGATAGAGGGGTTGAAGGTGGATGACAGTGAGCCAATAAAGTGGAGTCGGGGGGGAGTAAAATGCACCTTGGGAAGTTGGTGGGTTTCGACCCCTGGATTCGTTTGGATGACGATAGTCTGGGAGCTTGAGAAGTCACCATCAGACATCCGTTTAAGCAGTGCGATTGCTCGCACTGCGCCACCAGGGTGCAATGTCGCTCCGGTGAACCTGGCAGTATCGGGCAAACTGTTTGAATCTTCCAATTTAAAACAGTATTGGCGCATCGCGCAACACCCAGCCCCACCCGTCTAGGGTTCCACATTGAGCTAAATAACGTATTCTCCCCGAATATGCGGCGTGGTATCAGGTGGTGGTTTGATGTCAATATGACAGTACCACTAGCTGCCAGAGTCAACATTGATGGTTCGTTCGGATTTGCTTCGGTTTCAGATCCAAACAATCGGTCCAAGCACGGGCAAGAATCTTTCAGGGCGTTTTCTGATATCGAACAAGTCCAGGAGTAAGGGTCATCCGATCACGCCTTTTCGGACACTCAGGGCAATGCAGGGTCACCGTGACGGGCTACATGTTGCTGCCAAGGAGTCTGACGAATTCTTGGGACATAGCAGGGAAAGTTTTCCATTCGGCCGGAAGTCTTGCTTCCTATCTTGCTCTGCAAGACAGTTTTATCCCTAGAGTGGCCCACGGCGACGACACAGTCTTCCCCGAACCACTCTCAACTGCTGAGGCCTCTCCTTTGACGACAGCGACCATCCGAAGGACCACCTCCCATCTCATCGCCTTCCGTCCCATCGCCTTCCTCCTCAGTCCATCTCATCACCTTCCATCTCATGTCATTCAATATCACCCCCGCAGTGGATCAATTTCTGAACAGACACTACAAATTTCCAGTCATTCGACGTGTAAGTTCACGACCGTTCAGCATCAGGAGCGAGGAATTACTCACGCCAATTCCATGCATGGATGGGATTCAACCCATTTCGGTTATCTCGGAAGCTTCGACTCTTGTCGCAATTTCTGACTACAGTCTGCTATCTTGTACAAATTTTGATCAATTGACTGTGTTTTCTTCGAGTATCCTGAAGCGTATTCCATATCAATGAGGTCGTTACAGACTGGGACGAGGCCGCTGTAGAATGGCAATGCTGGAAACTTGGTTCGTTGTTCATCGTCTCGGAGACTTCGACTTAAAGTCGGTCGGTGAAGATTCGGAGATGGTAGACATCGCAGGCCGGGGTGTTCGTCACGGAAGACGGAAGACGGTCCAGCTCGTCTTGATTGCGCAGAGACATCCTCGGAGTGAGCAAGTGGATTCGCACGAGACACCCTTGAAATTTGGCTATCTTGAAATTGTACCATAGCATGAGCAAGGGTTCATATTACTCATCACCGTCACAATAAATACGCACCTCGAAAGAATTTGACCTCAAATTATTTGAAATGTGCCCTGATCGTCAAATGAAGGGGAGACCGTGACGGACCATCGTTTAATGCTGTCCCGCTGGTCGATTTATGAGAGATGAGAGAAACAGAATCTTTCAACTGAACGAGGGGCCGGCATTAGATATGGAGGGCTCGGAAGGATGGACCATCGTTTAATGCTGTCCCGCCGGTTGAATTGCGTGAAATGAAATGGAAACGAACCATCTTTCCAACTGAACGAGGGGCCGGCATTGGATATGGAGGACTCGGAAGGACGGACCATCGTTTCACGTTGTCCCGCCRGTCACTGAATCATTGCGTGAGATGAAAGGGAAACGAGCCGTCTTTCCGGCTGAACGAGGCGCTAGCATTGGATATAAAGGACTCAGAGGGATGGACCATCGTTTAACGTTGTCCCGCCGGTTGAATTGCGTGGAATGAAATGGAAATGAGCCATCTTTCCAACTGAAAGAGGGGCCGGCATTGGGTATGGAGGACTCGGAAGGACGGACCATCGTTTCACGTTGTCCCGCCAGTCACTGAATCATTGCGTGAGGTGAAAGGGAAACGAGCCGTCTTTCCAACTGAACGAGGCGCTGGCATTGGATATAAAGGACTCAGAAGGACGGACCATCGTTTAACGCTGTCCCGCCGGTCGAACTCCGAGTCTGAGACACGAAAGGGAAGCAGGCCGTCTTTCCAACTGAACGAGGTGCTGGCATTGTATATGAAGGAACTCCGAGGGACGGACCATCGTTTGACGCTGTCCCGCCGGTCGAACTCTGGAGCATGAAAGAAAGCAGGCCGAGCCATCCCTCCCACTAAACCAACCGAGCGGGGATTCGATATGGAGGGCTTAGAGGGGCGGACCATCGATTAACGCTGCCCCGCCCATCCGAGTCCTGGAGCTGGCCACAATCCTATCTGGCATTCTCACTTCAGTAGCAGTCTTACTGAAAGTGGTATAGCACATCGGGGCCAGGGGGGAGGTATGACGATGGCGACAAATAGAAGCTGACTCGGATCACTCTGACCAATTGAGTATAGATCTCACGCACAGGCCATGACGGCAGTCGGAGTTTGTGTCGTTACCTCCGATGATTCAATCAATCAGGTCTTCGGAGGAGGAGGAGCCCACCTTGTTCGAAACCACAGTCATGCTATACGAGCGTTCACTGCTAATGTCCTTCTTGATGTGGGGGGGGCGTTAATCGACCCTCTTGCTAATGTTGGACTTCTCTCCACTCTTCGCTGCGACTACTGTGACCGATAATACCAGCACCAGGCTGGTGACATCAAGCATTACCTTCTCTGTTCTCCTGTGAAATACGAGCAGGTTTGTCCCTCTGATCGAGACCGATCCCTTCATTTTCATCTCAATCCAACTCCAGACGGCTGTCTCCCAAGAAATGGAGATATTGGAATACCCCTACCTATACCGCGGTCCCGATCCGCAAGCCCCAGGCCAACATGGAATTCCAAGCGCCATTCTTCAGAAGCGTACCGAAGACGACATCCGATACAAAATGATCGTCAGGGATAACGGATATCTATACAGAATACATGGAAAGTCGTACTTTTCACCAAATTGCAATCGTCCGCATGTGCGCCCCCCTCCCCCGCTCCTCAGCCCAAACGATGGAATTTTGCAAGGCCGCGACTACCAGATGGTGGAATTTTGTCGCCCCCAATGGTGGACCAAAGCTCACAGATATCTTGCATTCACACCCCTGTATCCTGAATACTCTACGCCGCCATTACACCCTCTTCTACATCTCCCCCGAGTCACCTATGACACCCTCTGTAAAACTCCCGTTCCGGAGCACAAGATTTGGCTGGAATGGCAGAGGCTTCAATCCCAAATTGCCCAGGCCATCCATGTTCTATTATTTGCGTCTGGAGCCGCCGCCGTTCGCCCCGCATATCCTTGCGCTCGTGTTGATGCCAAAGTGAACTTGGGGAAGGGAGTAACGAAGGAAGAAGTGAAGAAGGATGTATTCGGTGCCTTCTCCTGGTTCTCCATCTGGCTTGGATGCCTCTCGTACGCAATTGCTGTCAGTCAAGCGGTCTTTCTTGAGGCGAAGGCCGGGGGAGTTTGCCGCATGCCGGGTTGGGTGGAAATTCTGCTAAAGGGAATTCATCAAGTGCATACTGCAGACGGAGACGTCGTCCTTGACGAGATTTTTATCTCGGACCTTCAAAACACCTGTGTCTCTCGTCTCGATGAATCGGTAGAAAGGGTCGGTACTTTCGTCACGATCCCGGACAACGACCAGGAGGACGCTGTTTCCATTGACTGGCTGTGTGAAGTTGGTGTACCTGTGTGGTATGAGTGGGGATCCAGGGAGGAAGAGATTGCGTCTAGGAACCCCTTTTGGCGGCGGTATGCCCCTCCTCCCGACGCCTTGGTGGTATGCTCAGTTGGTTGTGGGGATGGATCGTCAACTCCTCCAATCAATCGCGGCTCAGACGAAGAAGCACTGCAACTACCGGCGCCAGACATCCCTCCGCAAGTTTCCTATTCATCTGGCTCAAGGAATATGCGACGACCGGAACCAGCTCCCCATCAACGGACCTGGGACGTCCATTTCGAAGAGCGTGCTGTTCGCCGGATTGCCATGTTAGCACACGAAACGCAAGAGGAGAAGGTTAGACGGCTGAACAGGGAACGCAAACCACCTACCGATCCTCGCAAGACTCAATACTACATCTGGGAATGGGACCTCACACGCAATATCTTCGTTCGCAGGAGAGTGGAGAAAGACGACCTGGATGACATATTCATGGAGGATGGGAGGTTTGGAAAGCAGCAGGCCAAGTACAATAGCGTCTTCAACGAATGGGATTTATGCGAATACTTTGGACCGCCAGACAATGAGCAGCTCGAATATATGGCCGAGACGTGGGCTGAATATGAAGGAATTCCCGTTGAAGAAGAGCTGTCGCGTTGTCGCGCTTACTATGGTCTCCCCGCATTGGCTCAAGCAACGGAGATCTCAAGTCCCGACCCAGAATTCAATCAAATCGATCCACCATCTCATTCGCATGAGGATGATACATTAAGTTCGTTCGACGCCTCCTGTGTCCAGCTCACACCATCCGCACAAACAGAGATACCGTTCATGGCATACAAATCATTTGGCTATATCTACCCTCTCCCCTCTCCTGCTGACTCGAAACATGAGCCTGGATTATCGCAGGACTCGTCTCCGACTACCACATCCCTTGGATTGGTTCCGAGAGTCCTCGGTATATCCCAATCAGTTCCACGCAACGACCCTTTCTGGAAAAGCCCCGGTGGTCAAGGGGTTCTCGAGTTTATGAAATCCCTCGCGAAAGGAGCCCTGTCGAATGAAACTTGGGACCTATCATTGAGTAGTCGAATGCCAGTGGTGTTGCTACCTAGGTTCAAGCTTCTCCGATGGGTAACGGTCTCGTTGGTAACTCAGATCGATAAATGGGACAATGTGGACGGTCAATGGAGTTTCCTTGCTCAAACCATGCAAGAGGTGTACTGGTTTGTTGGTGATCACGGACAGCCGTGGTCCGTAGGCTGTATTTCACCTGAAGTAGCCCTTTTGATCTGTCGCTTGGACCAAACCCTGCTGGATCCTCTGGCCATTGCCCATGTGTTGCTAGGCCAAGGTATTCGATTTCAAACTTGGAAACTTGTGCCTACCCTTCCCGAAACCCTCCTCAGATTCACGCCACGTCTTCTTAAGTATCGGCGTCACAACTATCAATACACCAAGAACGATTATGAAAGCTACTTACTCACTTGTGGGGAGTGGGCCGTCGCTACGCGCGGCATATTCCGAGGCCTTTCAAGGCTGCCCTTACCTACCCAATGCAATAATCATTGAACATTGTTGTCAGTCGCCCATGGCAGCAGTGCGAAAGAGGTCTATTGGACACCAGTCAGAAGGAGTAAAATGTTAAGGGCAGTATAGGTAACGTCACATCACCAACCTACTCGGAAGTAAAAAATTCATGCGAAATCAAAACAGAATAAGGGACTTCGGGTGCTCCGATTAAGTCGAGGCTGAAGTTGGCAGCTTCTGCCACAAACGACTCACATCAACCACCTGTATAGAGATGTGCTGTTCTTTTCAACGCAATCCACACCGAAAGCCAAAACGAGAGAATCCAAAACACTGGTCTCCATATATCAAGTTTCAGCTCCTACCCCCATGCCTCTCTAGTACACCAGGTTGTTGTAAGACGAGTGACGAAGCCACCAGCTGCTTCATTGTAACGTCATCCGTCCTTGTTTCATTGTAACATCATCCGTCCTCGATGCCCTCAATGATACCATATGTGCGACAGTACCTACATGGATGCCGAAAATTTGCTTGTGGGCCAATTTACATTTTGTACATGACTTTGGTAAGAACATATACGCGCTTCCTTACAAAAACACCTCTCTATTACAGATCCCCTCGCTGTATAGTCCGATCCACCCTTGATAAACATTACCTGGATAGGGGCGTAGCACTGACTTCTGCGCCTCTACAAACTCTTCGGCCGTTTGTCCTTCCCGCAGATGAGTATATGTTGCGTACAGGTTCGTCTTGTTGAAGATCGATGTCAAATTAACTTTCAAACTGTGAATAATTTGAAAGCTGCCAGCCGCGAAAAACTCACGTTCAAAGTTGCATGACCGCGTCTTATGGGGGCAACACACGCGAACTGTGCGTCCTCCATCTTCGCTTACAAACTCTGCAAGTGCATGACCACACCCTCCTTCTGTGAAACAGAAGCAGTTCCATGCCAAGTTGCGAGCCCTCAGAAATTGTGCGATCATCGTAGGTGGGTAGTGAAAACCAACTTCGTCACGGGGCCTGTATTCAGCGGCGTCAGAGGCGGAACAACGATCGCAATCATGGGCAGTTACCATTGAGCAATGTAAGCGTTCTCGGACGCTGGGTCCAGGAGAACTAAATTCCTGCTGTTGGTTTGAAGTAATCGCCAGTCCTCGATCTGAAGTTGTTGGATGTACGTGTCATGCAGTCCCTGCTGAAACGCTACTTCGGGGTGTCTCAAATCGCAATACTCACCACACCAACCACGGTAGAAAGGAAACGCGTCTGCCGAAGAGAGGTGGGCGCCTTGGAATAAGCCCCGACTGTAACATTCTTCGTTTTGACCGCTGTTGAAATGAGCGTAGTCGCTGATGGAAGTCGTTCGCTCGCGTATTTTGGTGAGGTTGACTGTAGGTGTAATCAGTCAACGATAGGCGAACCACAAACACGACATACGACAGAATCCACAGGAGGGGCGATTATTTCCGCACAGAGCCATTACGTCGCCGTTGTTGGTTGTCACAAAGACCACCCGTGGATGAGATAAAGGTTGGTCATCATCGCAGAAACAGAGCCACGCGAGGTTGCGGTCCATCAACCATGCCCGAATATTCTCTGCTTCCACCATGATGCCTGTGCCAGGATATACAGGCCTATAGAGGATGTCAGAGCGATAACCGGCGTACGTTCGTGGGGCACTTACCACTGCGCTCGACAAAGGAGCCTTCGAGTAGAAAAGAAAAGCAAGAGGTTATGGTTTTGCCTCTGAATGCTTGAGACACGTTGACGGGCTGCGAGGGCAGTGTTCATCGTTTAACCAGCTCGTGCTCCTCTCGACCGGGGGAGGGGGGGGCATTAAATAGGCCAGGTGAGACGTCCGGCCATTCTGAAACCCTGTTTCTCTAGCCGCGTCATCGACTCCCTGCTGTAAATTTCACCACGTATCAAGATGGACGATACAAAAGTAATG
The DNA here is from genome assembly GCA_004126415.1 of Candolleomyces aberdarensis. Classification (NCBI taxonomy): domain Eukaryota; kingdom Fungi; phylum Basidiomycota; class Agaricomycetes; order Agaricales; family Psathyrellaceae; genus Candolleomyces; species Candolleomyces aberdarensis. The sequence goes on along the minus strand of SDEE01000401.1, from coordinate 29,293 downwards.
AACACTAAGTCGTTACCTGTCGTACAGTGCAAAGACAGGCTTGAGCAGGGCGTATGATGGACTGTTTCGTACTACGAGGGATACACAACTTTTCGCTCCGGGTCCTAATTTGTACGTCATGACACGTGTCGATGATCCACGATGATCGTTTGGCACTGGACGCGGCCTTTCCGACACCCTACCTTCACCCCACCTCGCGNTTCCACTGCAACTGGCTCACTAATGAATGACGGCGTCGATCGCGTATATTAACAGCGAGGCCGCGCGCCCATTGCAAGATGTGAGGGATGCTTCGGTCACGTTCCGACCCAACTCACCTTCAAACACGCTGGAGCATCCTTCGATGCCGTCGTGTCTGAATACTTTACTAACCGTCTCCGTCATCTCTCTGACTCCTTCGGTAGTGCCTGAACTGTTGGGTAATACCACCCTTGCGGTGAAATGGTGGCCCCCGAAGTATACAACTCCCGCCAAACGAGAACACCGCCCATCTGGGAATGTCAGCGTACGGTTGATGGTGATGCCCGGGGTTTGGACTACTTCGAAACACATCAAGTCTTCGACCACATGTGAGTAGACCATGGCATCCCCGCACTCCCCGCACGGTTCCACCGTTCTGAATCCTCTTGTTATATAATCTTGCATAGATTGGGCCTCTGCCACAATGGAGTATCGGTTGATCATCGTCGAGATCAACCCATGTCGCTCAACCTCGTTGTTGCAACCAACACAATTCAAGTTGACCTTTGCGTTTGACTTTACAAACCCTAGAAGATGCTGTGATAACAGCAGAATGTCTGCTCCCATAGTTCCTACAGGGTACTCACCAGGATATCGACGACGCAGTGAGTCTCTCCATGCATTTCTGACCAAGGACATGTTGTAACCGTAGCCACCTCTCTCGGCGTTTTGGAGGCCCGTCACCAGGACCGCCAGCTCCTCGCTATACGCGGTCAAAACTCTCGTCCACCTTGGAATATCGGTTCTCCACAGGGTGTTGACGATGAACGTCCACGTATCGTACGCACAGCTGTGGTCGACACTGTCCCACTGAGGTCCCACCGGAGTAACCCAGGCCGAATTCAACTATATCACTCCGTTTTCCTGTGCTCTTGTTTTACGGCGTTTTGGGGGATTTGCCAACAGTTCCAGGGCTTTGCGCTTCTCTGGCAGCTTCCGGATGGGAAGTATGTCTGTTGTCGCATGAACAATTGGACTCACAGCTGGGACGGTTCGTTTCAACGCCTCGTGCCATGATTCCTCTTCGTTGGTGGATTTCCACTGTTTGTATGCATCTATGGTCGTCCATCGCGTTGCTTGCACTATATGTTCCGGTAAATCGCCATTGTACCTAAGGTTGGTGATGGTGTCGAGGTAGTTCAATTCGCGGTACTCCTGACGTAACTCCCCATCTAGAATTCCTTTTAGCAAACCCGTATCGAAATCACGCAAGATCAACGTCCCATGGAGGGATGTTCCCCTGGACAAGGCGGTGTACGCCGCTTGAAAGTTCTTACTGTGCGTTAAATCGACAACATTTGTGACCCTTGTTTTACCCTGGGCAGAATAATCAGTCATCGCGAAATTTGGTAAAATCGGAATTTGAGCCCTCGACAGTCGCATGTATTCGTCGTTTGGTAAGCGTGCGTCAATAATTTGTGTCAATTTCGTCAGTGGAACAACGTTAACGGGTAGACCAGGTATCTTCACTTGACTGGGAGGGTTTACTAGTTCGACGTAGACGACGTCTAGACACGAGTGTTTCGGCCAGTTTTTCAGGGGATAAGCCGTCCATGCTACAACTCGTGCCTCTTGCCCCTTCGTGATGCAAAGATCGGTTGCCTCATTGTTCCGTATGAGCACGGGCATGCCCAAGCATAACCTCAAGCGACCAGGTACGTGATCGCTTGTATACGGTCGTTGGTCCCACAAATCAAGTTGAGCTGTTTTGGTGACAGACGTCGCAGCAGAGTATACCTTTTCTTTGGCTCCAAAGCGAGCCGATCGGCTTGGATCCGAATTCGACAAAGTGTCAGCACTATAAAACTCATGTAATACTTGCCCTTGTTCCCGAGCGAACCTTTCCGTGCTCGATTCGTTAAATTGATCTTTTTCTCTGTTCCAGGCTGTGATTATTGAAACATTCCTAAATGGGGCGGATTCAATAGATAATGAAGGACCGCCAGAAGCAATTCGGCTCCTGATCAGTGCAATGTCTTCCGGTGTGCATGCCCAGTACCTCAGATTGCTCAGCGCCGTTCGAAAAGCGGCGTCTTCAACAGAAACGCCCTTCTGACGCATGTTCTGTTTTAGGATAACGACTGTTGTGAACTGTCCCCATATCGCCTTCCCAATGGTATTCATTTGCTGACCTAATGACTGTTTGGGACTTTGTACCATCGCCACCTTACGGCTGTACAGAGCGAGGCAGCCTGTTGGAGGAAGTTGTGCGAAGTCACCCACTAATATGACGTTTACTCTCCCAAATGGTTTTTCATAGTTGCCCATAATTTCGCAGAGTCTAGCGCTGATCTGTGTCAGGTTGAAGCATCCTACCATCGAGCATTCATCCAAGAGTGCGTAATCGGTCCTTTTCAACAGCTCGCGCAGTTCCTCAATTGCGGCCGCTGAGTTTTTCTTGTTTAAACCCAGGAGAGAATGATAAGTCGAGCCTCCGATAAGGGCGGCGGCGGTGCCGGTTGGAGCCATCAGCACAAACCGAAAAGACTCGTCTCTGGCACGAAAGAAGTCAACCAATGAATTGATAACCCGGGATTTACCAGTCCCACCCATACCACCGAGGTGCATCAGTAGCTGCTCTGGCGCAATGCACGTCGCATGATTGGCTACAATGCGAAAAGCTTTTTCTTGATCAACGTTCAATGACCAGGTACGAAGGATGTTCACCATTATTTCCGCCATTTTAGGCTCTGTCGGTATAAACCGTTTGGACAGATAAGATGGTGGAAGAACGTACGCGTCGTTTGGTACAGAGCCAGACGCTCCACTGGACATTTCCTCGACACGCCGGGCGAAAGCTTCTAGCTTGCGTTTGAACTGGAGCTCTTTCTCCGCGTTTAGCACTTTCTTCCATGCAGTAGAGTTGAACGAACTATCGACGATGACGCGGGGGAGTCCCAAGTCGATGCCCCGTTGAATGGAATCTTCATTCCAACCTGCTTTCTTGAGCGCCTCCAGAGTGTGCATATTATCGATCCTCGCTTGCTTCGCGGCAGGACCCTCACGTTGAGTACCCGGGCCACCGTCTTCATCGACGTCGTACAATCCGACATCGACAAAATCACTGTCCATATCCATTTCGTCAGCGCAATCTGTCGATGACATCTTAAGGGTGGCTGCGAAGTCGTCCCTTGCATCGTAACACTCATATCGCAAGTTAAAGTTGGCAATGAGCTCCTTTTCTCTATCACTGAAGATGTGTTTCTTGAAAGCCATTTCCCAGTTCTCGATGGATGATTTCAGATCCAAGCCCGTCCTCCATGGCTTAAACAGCGTCAGCATTGTACAAAAATAGGTTTCACTCTCGCCGGTCTCCTTCCTCGGCAAAGCCGGCCCAATGAAGTTAGGGATGACCCTGTGCCGTCTCTCGGGGTCACAAGCAACTAAATGACTGCCAGACATGGGATGCGGAGAGAGGTATGGGTAGAACGAGAGGGACTTTGAGGGAGATCTCGTAGACCCTTGGTTCTGCCGTACGGAACATTGAACCCATTCATACAAGGAAACGAACTCGTGCTCTAGAGGTCGGTATCGGTAGTCGTCTGTGCTGCCTTTACCGACATAGTTGCCCTTCGAGCGCGTGAGTCGAATCGTTTCGTCGTCGTCCACTGTGGCAGTACCTTCATGCTCAAACTTTCTGCAGTCGTCGGTTATCCTCTCGATCCCCACATCTTGTGCACGGTTGGATCGAAATTGATCGCACCCATCTTCATCTCCCTGTTCCAGCTCGACATTGTCTCTCAGCCTCTCCCACTGGAATTGAACGTAGTTGACAAAGTTCTTCCAATAAAACACTTGAAATTCATGACTTTTGTAATGATCGGGATTCTGCAGGACGTACAGGGCCGCCATTGGAGCACCAATCTCCATTTTTGCACTTAGGGAGTTAACGATGCGCAATATCATTCGTCGTGCCCCGCTTCCTGGTTTTGAATCGTCGTCTGTGCACTCCTGATTTCTGTTAAACACATCATACATAGCGGAAAATATTTGGTGTGTTTTCAGCCAAGCCTTCGTGAGGTAGTCGGTAACGTAGCCGACTATTGCCTTGACCGCTGTACCCGAGAGCAGACAAGTCGTATCTGTGTTGCATCGACTGGTGTATGCGACCACAGGATTCACATCGTTGATGAACGCTTCCTTCTTGCGGAGACTGATGTGGCCCGTGGTTGGATCCACTGTACTTTCTTCGTAGATGTCGCGCGGAAAACGAGCCGTGCAAATACCTTCACTGTTGATGCAGCCTTTGCCTGTGGCATGCTCGCGAGGGATTGCTTTGCCACTGTCTTTTTTTTTATTGTCGCGTCTCCCAAAGCACTTGTGAACATTAGAGCGCACCAAAATGTCATCCAGCGCTGTTTGAAATTGGTTATACCATGTGTCTAGTGCCTGACAATTGTCGCATTCGCATTCTTCGTCATCTTTACAGAAACCCGGGGGTGGGGGCACCGGCAAGGTGAGTGTGGGATCAACCGGACAACCCTGATCTTCATCTCCAGTTGTATTGTCATACAAGATTGTGTGTATACCCTTGTCTTCCATTTCCTGAGCAAGAGGAACTTTCTGGCGCATTTCATCAATCTTTCCTGTCTGTAACTCTCCGATTACACAACTCTCAAGGTATGCGAGCAGCTCTGTCTGGAAAGTAGCATCTCCAGCCACCAGACGGTCTCGGATAGCTTGAGGTGGAAGGGAGCCGTCGACCCATAACAAGAAGTGGAGATGGAGTGTCATACGACCTTGCTGTTCAACAGTACCATAGTAAGCGGAGGGAGTTCCAAAAACACCACGCTTGGGGCCTTCTTCGTGCCAACCGCAGATGTGCTTTATGAACAACCCTACAAAAAAGTGAAAGAAACGTGCGCAGGCAACAGGGTTTCTTGTTACTCGTAGAAGTCGTTCTGAAGCTCCTAAAATCTCTGGTTTAAATTCAACTTCATGCCCTGCCATGTACAAACAAATTGGGTGTTCCGTGTCCACAGGGGAGATGGTGACAAACCAATTTGGGGTGTTCTTAAATGCAATCATTGACCATACTTCGTTTCGTTGATGTTTCTTGTTTGCCACTGAGCCGTCGACATGGCTACTCACATATTCTATGTGGTCTAATACCGCAAAACACCTTTTCTGTTCGTCCGTTTCCGGAGTAAAGCGTCCACCGGTTTTCAATCTCTCTGCAATTAAAGCGATGGTGTCAGGACTGATTGATCTGATGCTCTCTGCAAGCCATAAGAAATTCTTTCTCTTAATCATCATGAAGCTCCCAGCCGTTCCCTGCTTAATTATGGTGTGGTTGAAAACAACTATGAGAAAGTTTGCATCCTCCTGAAATCGTTTGTCGTAATAGTGGAGAAGCCATCGTATGTGACTCTCCCTAGAGATAAAACCTCGGTGTTCTGTTTGATCCACCCCCCCGTACCCATAGGGGAACAAGCAAGGAAACATTTGAGGGTAAAGGGTTGGGTTGTCGTACAGTGATTCTGGAACGTCAGAGTGTCCGATCCCGAGCAGGGAGCCACCGTTCCGCAGGTGCTGCAAAGCAGCAGTCTTCCTCTGAGTTGCTGTCATTGTGGAGAATTTTTCTTCAGTCAAAGAATGCACAGTGAACGGGCAGGGACCGGTTCGAGTTCCGAGGTCATCCGTATCATCAAAGACGCTCTTCGCAGCGTCTGGCACATTACTATCTCCATGCTGCATACCATGAAAGACATAGTCCACCGGCACCGCTTCCAACGCGTACGTGTTCAAGGTGCCATAATCAATCTCCAAGTCGTTATAATCCTTGTGGTTCAGTTTCAACCATTCTAATGCAGCCTGCACCCTTCGTCGCCTTACCAGAACTGGCGTCCTTTTTAAGTCGTCCTCGGTGGGCCTCGAGATACCTGTGAAAACGACGGCCAAGACTTCATCCAAATCCTCCTTGGACAATGGTAGTTTGTTATAGATTTTTGCCGATGGATGCTCAAACGCGATAACGTTCGCAACCATTTTGGCATGCCCACTGGAAACTCGTACGAGACACCTACTGTGTCGAACCCGTGCAATTAGTGTTTGTTCTGCAATGGTCAGGTCTTTCAGAACGTGGGGGATTTCGCCCAGCCATAGGCAGTTTGCCAAGGCGGTCTTTGGGCGTTGACCTTTCCGCAAAGAGGATTGGCATGGTGGACATACCAAGTCCAAAGAGGCGATGAGTACTGGTCCTTGCAAGTGGTTTATTGGCTCAGAGACCGTCTTACGCTCACTGCGAGTCGCACTTGGCTGAACAAGAACGTCCAAAAATTTGCTGACCTCTTCCAAGTTACACATTGCCTGTTTTTTGCTCATTTGCCCGCAAACCGCACAGCCGGTTTCCTCAACTACTTCGGCTTTTATGTCGTTGCAGTAATCGTGAAGTACAAGCGCTATGTCTCTCTTTGAGATAGGTCGAGGCGGGAACCGATTCTTGCCTTGGCCATGTAGAGATGGCCATACGAAAGGCCTGGTGTCCGGTTTGAGCGACTCGATATCAGCCGAGATTGGGCAATTCTTCTTTATCGGTGTGACGGAAGGAATGACTTCTACGTTTAGAATTGGGCAAAGAGCGCTGCAGACATGGTTATTGAGCAGGCCAAGGTAGTAACCCTTTCCTTTTCCTTTGACAGTGAACATGTTATGGGCCAGCGCAAGACTACGGAGACCTAGTATAGTTAGATGGGGAGTTAGCATTGGCATTGATATATTCGCAAGCAACACGGTCTGATCTGGAATGGATGATACGGCTGGATTGCCCCGATAGACCCTCTGCAACTTGAAACGAACGTGACGATGAAAAATCGAGTGGGGATCCGATACGGGCGTCAAGTACGGTTGGACATGAGCTTGGGAGAGCGTCTTGCATTCGGCGATGAATGCAGGCTCTTCCAAGTCGGGAATCAGGTCGTTTCCCACCTGGGATGGCATTAATATGGCCAAGCATGGAGCACATCCATCTGTGCATTGGTGATTGAGCAAAGCCGCCTGCAACATATCCTTTAACATGTGTCGATACTCATGGATTCCATGGATTTTACACATATCCTTTAGTTCTGGAACCCCGAGTTTCGTGATTAAGGTCGCAATAGGCAACGTACATGCCACAGCGTCTGGCGTGTGCATTTCTATTTCTTCAGCCCGCGCGAGGGACACGTACTTATCGAACGTATATTGAGAATAGGCAAATAAGATAGGTTTCCCAGATTTGTCACGGGCTTCCTGCAGTTCGTGCGGGTGCATGACTTGACGAGCGCCACCTCCCCAGAGCGAACTTCGCATTGAGGTGGAATCGTCAAGACATATATTTGGCATAGGGGATCCCTTCTTTTTACAATGGACGTCGAATGCAAATACTGCCGCAATAACTGCGGTAAGCATCATAACTGCCGCAACACAAGCGGAGAAGCCGTCAACCCTCACGACGAAAATTGTCGTTTGGCTTTGGCAGAGCATGACACGAGAAAGAGAACGAAAAAGAGAAGGGAATGGACGCGAGACATATTTGTGTTTACGTAAATATAGCAAAACAGCCGCAAATTCTTAAAGAGGCCTCTCAATATTTGGGGTATAGGGGGTATCATTGCAGGACAATTAAGAAAGATAGGGATACAACGAAAAGAAAATTTTAGAATGTGAATAATAAGCAGTGCCCACGAGATTGACAAGATCATTGACAGTTACTCTACTCAGTTTCATCGGGCGTTCCCAGCACGATGGCCCACTGGATGTTGCAGCCCAGAGTCCAGTTCCCTTCTCTGGAACGGAAACTGGCCACCGTGTAAGCCACGACCACAAGAGACCCAAAAGGTATTTCCCCATGCCAAACAGGTAGCCTCTCGGATAACCTCGTCAGGTCGCTGGGCACGCTGAATCCGGAGGCATCCCGGCCATCGAAGACCGGAACTGAACAGTGCGCGTTAGAGTCGTTACAAACAAAGAGGTTGGTTGCGAACGTACTGTTGGCGTCATTCGGCAAGGAGAAGGTGTCTGCTGAAACTTTGTTTTGGTGAAAGGAGGACACCGTGGATCGACTGACGTTTTTGGTGAACATCTTGCTCGAAGTCTTCCGAAATGCAGATCCTGAAGTCTCGGTCAAATAAGTGGTGGAATGTACCAGAAAGAATGGGCGCACCTGAAGAGCCGTTATCCGTTTTTGACTTGAACGTACCACGAGTTGAGAATTGCAATGCATCCCGCGCCAATTGAGCATGCATACGTCGGCAGCCGAAGATCATATTGAGGTAGGCAACGGCACGTTCCCATTCTTGAGCATGGAATATACCCCGGAGAAATCGCTGGTGCAAGCCCGTAGCGCTCGGTTCTGTGAGCTGCGAGTGTTCAAGGAAGACAGGCGACAAAGCCACTAAAGGCGATTGTCCGACGTAGGCGTGATATCGCGTATTGGAAGAGCCACTGTTCAGTTCACGGATGTCGATGGCCACTGGGGATGCACGCGAAGGATTGACGAAGTAGCCGTTGCTGACGAATCTCATGAATCCAAGGGCGAGACTATAATGCAGTCAGTAGGTTACAGTCCCAAATGGGCACGCCACATACCGGTTGTTCATCCTCTGACATTGGTTCTCCCACTCGCTCCACTGAACTTGGCCGGGACCAGGTAGGTCTGCCCATGGAACCAGTTCGCAATGGCGTAGAGGTGGCAGGCTCGAATAGTCGGAGGCCAGGGCGGGATCATGAAGTAAGGGATCATTCACCTCGCAAGCATCTGGCAAGGCAGTAACATGTTGAGCGGTTCGGAAAGTATTGCCTGCGGATGAAGATGAAGAGCCCGAGGGCATTTGAGGAGAGTCGTTTTGGTTGGGCATTCCCCCGGCCGATGACGGAGTAAGGAGGGCATTAGACGATGTGGATGGAGTTGATCCCGGAGCAGTAGAGGCGGGAGTGACAGGTGAACCGATCATCAAGCCTGGGGGCGTTGTCCCGGTTTGATGAGAGGATGGAGTCAAAGGTGAAATAGGGGGCGCAGACGCATCGACGTGAGAAGACGGCTCAGACAGCCCTGCGTGTCTTGAAGAGCCTTGTCGACTGGTTTCACCAACCCGCAGAGAATGCCGATGCGACACCCTACTCTGGAGCAAACCGCGCTTGGTAACAGCCGCTTGAGTTGAACTCACGTAGCGATAAAGTAACCGACATACCTCATGTTTCTCTCGTATTCGGATAATCCACTGTAAACAGTGCTCAGTTTAAGTCCCTCATTGATTCAAGCTTCACTCACTCCTCCGAGTTGTCTTCATCATCTGGAAGACGGTCATCCGGTCCAGCCAGAGGCAGCGGAGACTTGAACCCATCATGAGCCTTGCCTTTTCCTTTGTCGGTTTTCTTACTGCGCACGTGTGACGAGGACGGGCGATCCAACAACAGACCCCGCTCTCGGGCCACTTGTCGCTCATACTCCTGCCTGGTTTTCCATGGGCTGTACGCAGACAACAAACTCTCTCGGCGAGCCAATCTGAATAATCTATAAGCACGAGCGTTTGAACGGAGTTGAGTCTACTTACTCTAGTTGACGATCGTCGTCGATGGAGCCGTCGGATGCCACACCGTTATCCTGAAGTTCTTCCAACCGGGCCAAAGTGAAAGAACGGTTGTTCTCGTACCCAACGGAGAGACGATACATGTCATCGTCGTGCGTCTTTCGACGTCGATAGCGTGCTTTATACGCCGTGACGACAGGATCTTCTTCAACGACACCGGGGAAATTGCCATCGATATCTATTTCTGCGCCGCTATCATTGTCTGGAGAATGTGCACGAGATCGTCGAACACGGGATAGGTTTTTTGCCTTGGTGATTGGAGATGCGAAAGGAGACTGAAGGCGGGCTTGGGCGAGTGGCGATACAGGCTTGACATCGGAATCGTAAACAGAGCCATCGTCACTGCAAGGGTATCCCCACTTGAGTAAGAAGCCGGGAGTCGAGGACACATAACACTCACATGAAGGAGTCGTTGCAATCGTACGCATTGATATTCGACTCATGATCATCGTTTGAAGAGCTTTGGTCGTCATCCATCGCCTCGTTGTCGATGAAGTCAGAAGACTCAGTCGGACGAGCCCGGCTTTGCAACACCTCTGACATCGTAGGAAGCCTATGGCAAGGGAGAGTGAGTGTGGAAGCCTCTTCTCCACTTGCAGGATGACGTACATAGAATCATCGGACAAAACGGGTTTGGGCGGAGAACGGTTCCCTCTAGCCCTGGCCCTTTTTTGGCTGACATCGAGTCATGAGTTGGAAGCCGTCGATCGAGCGAGTCATACGTACCTCCCTGCACCAGAAGGTTTGTGCAAAGCGCTCTTCAGACTTTCGTCGCTTCTAATACGCTTAAGCGGATTTGACTTTGGGTTATGCGCCGTGCCCTCCTCAGAAATGATGTTCGATTTCTTGGAGGCGGTTGATGCATTCCTGTAAAACAAAACTTAGCAATGCACCAGGGCGATGGTAAGCAGAGCCTCATACTTAGATTGACGCCGAGTAACAGGGGGAGACGTCCTTCTGGCGGACAGAGCAGTTTCAATGCGGGAAACGGTTCTACGCCCGCGATATGCAGAATCGCCGGGAAGAATTTCTCGGCATCTAAGCGACAGTTAGGGACAGACTGCTACAAAAAGATGCCAAAAAGACTGACCCTGCATCTTCTTCAGACGACGAAGAGGATGTTATTTCGATTACTTTTTCGGAACTAAAGATGCAGGCCGTAAGTATGATAATATAGGTTTCGCTAAACAAGAGAAACTTACTTCTTTGACGGAGGTACAACCTTATTTGCCTCTGAGAGATTGGCATCTGGCGCAGCGGGGCGCGGGGGGGACGGTGACCTGCAAGTGAGCGAACTGTTGTCAGTAAAGTGTAAAACTCTGTCCAAAATTAACACAAACCTGTGACGCCAATTAGCGTCTTTGTCTGCTTGACCCGATGACAAGCGAGGAGACAACGATGTTCGACGGTACTGCCCAGAAGAACGTCTAGGTCCAGTGGGAGCGCGCCTGTCACTGGTGGGGACAGTACCCGCATGTGCGGATTCAGCAGCCGGCTGCTGAGCAGAGGCCAACGAAGAATCGTGGCCGTTGTCTTCTCCATCACGTTGGTAGAAACGGTTGTTGCCACCGAGGTAGTGCATGGGCCCCGTATTCGACACAAGACTGTTGTTGTCAAATGAGACGTGAGGACCATGAATGGCACCATGCCGGATCTGGAAATCGTTACGCGCAGAAGAGCTGGGAACAGGAGAGCGGTTAACGCGGGCCTGGTAGAATGTACGCGAGGGGAAACGGGAGGCGCTCGCCCAGGGAGGAGAGCGGTTGGATCCAACATCCGATCTGTTCCAACCGATAGAGGCACCTGACCGCTCGGAACCACGGGAAGGTACATCTCGACGTGGTTCTGGACGAGGTCGCTGCGCCTCACGGAATTCAGCATTCGGGTTGGGAGGGTGACGGACACTGTTTGGAGGACGAGGGCGAGGACGCGGACGCGGGAATGGACGAGCAGGGTGGGAAATACCGGAGAACCCATCGTTAAAACTGTTGACCCCGAGGTCATGGTTAGCTTCCGTTGAGTGAAAAAGTTCAACAAAGACACATACGAGCGTTGTGTGTTTGAAGGCATCTGGTCCTCTCCTCGACGACCCTTGTTATTATTGGTGTTCTTGGACATTGTACTTGGGAGTGCTGGAAGCGTGGATCTTTGGAAAAGACGAATGTGTGGAAAGCAGGTTAAGCTAGAGCAGATGCTGGGGGGTCACGGCCACTCAAAAAATCCAGATTTAAATGACGGATCGGATGGGGGCCTCCGTACACCCCTGAAAATTTTCGAGGGTGACTTGCCAAGTCGCAGAACGCAGGACCCGCTATCCACCCGTACATCCGTTTGCAATTTTTTTTTTCCATACAGAAGCGGAACCCCGTGGCTGTTTGTACAGCCGGATTCTGGCTTTGCCGCTCGCCAGGCGCAGGAGGGCGTTAAGACAACAGAGCTCCATATCCGAGCTAGTCCGGGAACTGCGAAGGACCTTGTTAAAAATAAGATGAATCGTAACCCATTGACATCCTACGCACCACCATGACTCTACCTGCAAACACCATGGATTGCTCGCCAAGACGAGGATCCATGCCCACGCTAAGCGGGCGGCTCGATAGCGGTTGCTTTTGCGATCAATTTGAAACTCTGCATAATCAACGATTCAACTGCAGCAGAGGACTAGAACCAAAAAAAAAGGCGTCAGGAGTCAGAACCGCTGGGGGAAAGAACGCAGGAATAGGGGAGGAGCGAAAATCGGAAAGCGCCACGTCACGTCGGCGGAGAATTCCAATTTCAACAGCCGTTGTTGCCCGCGGAATTGACCTGACCTTTCGATCGTTCCGCCAACCTGAAATACAGAGCAACAGCTCTTAACGCAATATGTACTGTTATTTTCCACAGGTTCCTGTCCTCTGTCAACAGAATGAATCGATTTTTCGACGTGGGTGAGGCTTGTGAGTGGATCCATGATCATTTTATTCAGAGATTTCAAAGTTAATGTGTCCAACTCAGGCGCTCAGATTTCGCAATACGTCTCAAATGGCTTGAAGGATGGGACGGACGCGAGGATGTTAGGAGACGTAGAGGTTGGTTACTTATGCGTGTCAATCTCTTCCGCAGTCGTTGACGAATAGCAACATAGGTCTCTGTCTTGAGGCTGGAGAGCTTCGACGAGCCCAAGACACTCCGTTTAGCGATGGAGACGCCCGATGGCCTTGAAGAAGCATCCTTTCGGGTCCCAGGATTCCTCTGTTCAAAGACGCTGCCCCCAATTCTACGCCCTATGTGCACATCAGTGGCTGAGGATACAGCGACGGGCTGCGTCGATGAGCGAGGCACTCAACGCAGCGAGGCCGTTGACCATGCTAAGAAACTCCGGCAGCATGTCAAGATCACGGCGTTCGGGGCTGCCTTGTACAACAGGTTGCACGAGAAAGCTGCGGAGATATTCAAAGTCTTTGAAGCCAACTCCCATCGAGTCAAAATTCGGATGGGCGAAAGAAAGCTTTGGGATGGAGAACTTTGCTTCGACTTTCACAGCCGTTACTTCACCGAGAGAAGACACGTACCCAGTGTGAAGCATGTTCCCTTCCCCGATGAAGTTGATCCCCTTCATATTTTGGAAGATTTGAAGGGTGAAGAACTGCTACATCTCGACGAAAATGACGTCCAGTACTGCGCAAAGGTGTACGAGGAGGACGGCCAGGTATCGTAAGTTGCTTCTCGCTTAATACGCAGGCACCTCCTGACCGTAGTTGTTTGTCAACGGATTGCAGGTATATAGCGAAGCATCCCAAGGAATTCCAAATCGGAGACTTTGTTGAAGTCACGGTCGCATTTGTCTGCCACCCCGTGAAGAAAAACGAGTTTATGGTCATCCCCACGTTAAGGGCACTTGCGTTGTTATCACCCGAGTTACGACTGGTGTGTGCTTCTCAGTCCCTGACCCACCCATTCGTTACTGATGTTACTAGCAATCAGAGCAGCGGTTACGCGAATCTCGGGATAGGCAGGGGATTCCGTCTTCCTCTGGGACACCCATGCTTCGACGCTCGCTCAAACGCAAGCGTTTGAATGTCGCAGACGATCGTGAGGCAAAGCGGAGGGCTGACAATGCGGAAAGCATGGTGGTGGACAAACTGAGCAAGTTGAACACCGAATGATATGCTCGAATTTCTCATCGGAATGATAAGAGTAGAAATCTTTGGTCATATTTTAGTCTTTACCACTACAGTTAAAGATGTGACCATTTCTATGTGTAGAAGCAGAGAATGCAAGAGACGGGGACGGAATACATTTCGTACCCAAATTGCAACCTATTATCCCCGGTTCGCTTGAACGTCAATGTCAAGGATCGTATGCTTCGAGGCACCCAGCCATATGAGCAGATCATCTCGAACGGAACTGGATTCATGATCCTCGTCTGGCCTGAGGACCGAATAAAAGCGATGTCAAAAAGATAAAGGATAATCGTACCATTTCACTTGACGGAGAGGGACGGCCTTCGTGACATCGATTTGGTCACCCAAGGACGGCTGGCTTGACGGCATGGAACTGAAAGGACAGGCCCCCCCTGGAGCAGAATAGGGCGTACGCTGGGCAGTCACAGACGGTGCCGCTCCATCCGACGTGCTGCATGTCCTGACGTGGCTTACAAGCTCATCTGGTGAGGCCTGCTTTTCATTCGGTTGTTTTGGACGACTGTTGAACGCAGATTAACACATGAGCTAAAGAGGAACCACTGGAAGGTGGGTAATAGAGGGACAACAGATACTCGCCTTTGAGCTCTCGAACGAAGGTTACTCTTAGACTTGCGTTTAGAAGGCATGACAATAAATTGACTGCTTTGACGAAGAGCGTGGATAAAGGCAAAGCAGAACAGAACAACGTAGGAGAGGTTGAGGTAAGGATAGGGACTGAAAACACCCACCATGTACATAAGCGAGACATGTGGGGTAAAATGCCATCATAGCATCCAAGGTTGACTGTCAGCGGCGGTACATCAGCTTTTGTCATTCAAATTGCACGATGATGGTATTTAGTGAAAGCAGTCCCCTGTACACCACAGATGGCTATGGCGCTGCAGTGGGTGGTTCAGTTGATCACATCCATCATTGTGATGGGGAAAGACCAAAGCTGGCGCAATAACGCGATCAGAGCAAGATCCACCCCTTGAATCTGCTTCAACTGTATCTTCGGTGAAGGGGTAAGCAGCAATGACCGATGCTCGGGCAAATCGAGTACACATCGAGAGGGCGCCTGATTGCGCCACCTCGGGTATCACCAGTCAACCACGGGCGCCGGTGGCTGAGGCTCGGGTGCTGTGCATCGTCGATTTTGCCCCTCTAATGTACAATGCAGGTTTTTTCCAATTGTCAATTTTTAAACCCTAAATTTTTAACATTCCAGCACGTCCCAGTGCCTAATTTAGGGTCCACTAGGCACTGGATCGAATGCCAGTTCGAATAACAACGGAGAGAAGAGAGTCGGCAGTCAAGGATAGCATCCCACTGTGCAACGATGAATATGCAAGGTGAGCAACTTCGACTCGATGGACACGGAAAGTATCTGATAACGAATGCTTCGCCTAGTTAACACCTGGCAACGCGCACCTGTTGAGGTTCAGCAGCGTGTTCTCAGCTACGTCTCCGTGGCCAATCTTGGACGCATTGGTCACACCTCCCACTACCACTATGCTTTAATGAAGCGTCAAGTTAGAGGTCGCGTAACGTCCACACTGGCGAATTGGAAACTACCTCCTGAGACGCTCGATTTCATGAGAGAACACAACATTGTTCTTTCAGGTTCAGCGGTGTTGGCGATCGTGGAGCCGGGATCAGTCGAACCGAACGACCTGGACATGTATGTCCCTCGAGGAGGTATGGGAGAAGTGGAGGAGTTTCTCTTGACAAACTCAGAGTACGTCAAGACCGGAGAGGGTGGCGGTGGTGTCGGACTCGAGGAGGAGGAGTACACATCGTTCCCTTTTGAAACCGGTATGTGTCAACGAAAATCAGCCAAATTATTGACTAATCCCTGGCACAGGGATGAAAAGCGTCGCGTTTTTCAGACACCGGACCGCCAACTCGATCGTCAATATAATCGAAACCGACGGCACCGTGGCTACGACTGCTGTATTCAAATTCCATACAACCTTCGTCATGAACTATGTGACCTGGAATGCGATTGTCTGCGCTTACCCGAAGATGACATCCGACCATGTTGGACTCGTCAATACGCACCTACTTGACATCCCAAGCCGCATGGTGCGCTGCCTCATCAAGTATGCCATGCGCGGGTTCACGCCACTGGAGCGCGTTTATGACTGGAAGAAGGAGGATCATGACTGTGGTGAGGTGGGTTATTGCGGGAGAAGCAACCGGTACGTGGGGGACAAGTACACATTGCGTATGGCGTTCAACGATGGGTTTGCCATCGTTCCTGATGTTATTAACGAACGAGTGTCCTGGCGATTGAATAGCCGCTATCTGTGCGCAGCTAAACGCATCTACCGCCCCCAGCGTGGATTTGTCGCCACTGTTGCCCATGCGGAAATGGTGAGTGAGGCACGTCTTGGATATTGGGATATTCACTGACAACGCTTGGATAGAATTAGGAGTGATATTCCCAAGCAAACACTAGGGCACCCGGAAATAATGCAGTACATACAGCATGCTCTGTTAATCTCAAACGTAGAACGACAAAGGACAATTATTATAAAGTACAAGCTTTGATACCCTTCTGACGGCTGTTGTGAGAGTACGTGCCAAACCACCCCTCGATAGCGCCTGCGTCGTCGTCGATGCGAAGGATGTCGGCCATGACCCCCAGGTGATCATCGTAGGTTTGATCACGGGCGAAAGCAGAAAAGTCGAACGATAGGTCTGATCGCATGTAGATTTGGTTCAAATTTACTAACAGAACGTGAGCACTGAGTACGAACAACGAGGCAGTACTTACAATAGAAGCCGCAGGGCTGGAGTCGGTTGGCGCAATATACACGGACTTCTTCATAATCGTATTGCACGAATTCTGCCATAGGGTGTCCGAGTGGGCAAGGAGAGAAGCAAAAGCAGGTCCATATGAGCCTCCGCGAGCGCAGGAAATCGAGGATAACGCCAGGTGTAATTCGCATCGCAGGTGCATCCTTATTTTCTTTGACATGAGGCCTGTCAAGACATAAGGAAGAGGGTTCCAAGAAATACGCGAACGACGTACCAGGGCACGCGAAACAAAACTTCTCGAACGGGGTCGAGGAGCATCAAGTCCTTGGAAGCCCGCTGGGCGTACACCCACTCCCTAGTTTTCTGATCCTGTACAGCGTCCAACATGAAGAGGAAAAGGTTCGGTGGCAAGTTGAAAGGGACAGGGAACGTAATATAGCTACGTACTGAGACATGACGCCATTGGAGTGAAGCTCGAGACGGTCTGAAGGAAAGACATTGCGGTTGGCACCAACCGATGCCATTACTCCTGTTCTCTGCGCCTATTCTCATCACCTGTCAAAAATGCCTCCAGCGGTCATCGAGTGTCGGCACCGCTCTCATATGGTCTGGATTGAGGCTCAACGCCTGAACGTGGATCTAGTTTTACGTGCAGGACCGGAACAGGTATTCCGGGCGGCATGGTAGGCGCCTGTTGCTCTTGAACAAAACTTAAAAACAATCTCACCAAGTCGATTCCAGGCCTTTGAACAGCACAGGCCATAAAATACAGGCAGGGGATATGTTTTCGTGGCTGAGGGATAGGTTCTTAAGCTGGAGATGTTTTTGTCCCGGCAATGCATCGGATGGTATCCCACCTCGTGCTGGTTTCACGACGTTAACCCATGGGACGGTCCTGGTACATTGCTCAGAGAGGAACAGCTGCGGGTATGAACGTAAGACAGTTGTTTTTAATTGCATTGAACATACTGAGCAGATACTGGATAGTGAACTTAACGGCGATTCGAGAAAGGACGTCATTGACACACACCTACAACCATCTGGCGCTATCAATTTCCGACGCACCTCCGCCCTTGACGCACGCCATGATTAACAACACTTACTACGTCCGAATGGATCGACCCGACGCTCTCGGTCGTATTGTGATGCTATCTGGGTGGTGCGGCGCCTGGGATAGCAATGGACCAACCGAAGACAGTCAGTGGCCCCGTGGTGGACAAAGTTTTTACGGCTCGGATTAGGTGGAAAGCGACAAACACGATTTAGACAATTAATTGTTAGCGGGAAAGTAGTTACATGAATATATGACCCTCCTTTTACTCGCAATCGCATGAGGGCCAGACCTCCTCATTTGCCATCCTACGAGAATCCCAACAACCGCACCAGCCATTGGACAGGATGCAGCCGAATCTGTCGTATCGGGGGACGGCAGCGCATGCTTTTAGAGCAAGAATGTACAGCTCTTCACCCTGACCGACGGCCATGAATGAATAGCTATCGACCATGGTCGTTTTATCAAAAATGGCGGTAAGATTGACTATAAACACAGGGTCAGGGACAACAGGGATCAAAGTGGAAGCTGACGCACGTTCAAAACCGCAGGTCGGATTCTGAGCGCAGTGAGCGACGACGGTGCCTGTAGGCAGGGTTGTGAACACGGCGAGGTGGGGAAGGGGTCCGGGGGGGACACAGAAACACCGCCACGCCAAATTTCTCTCTCTCAACCACCCCAACAGCTTATCAGGTTCAATTTTAGAGCCGTTGCGCCGGCATGGCCTTGGGCGGCGTAAGAGATAGTTCATGGGATAGAATGAATTCTTACCATGGAACCCGCGCACTACTATTCAGCCCAATACGCAGGACGAGATCCTCGTTCTCTCGTTGAGCTTCGATGGAAGGTTGCCATTGTTCGTGAAAGGGTGGCATTGGATACGGGAAGCTCAAGCGAGTTAAAACGAGAAGGCGGGAGGAGGTATACGGAAGATAGGAGGCTTAACGCAAGAGCATGCAGCGGCTCCCCAGACCTGACGTCATGTTAAGCGCGAAAAAGAAGGCAAAATGTGCTATTGCCCCGTCCAGATGTACAAAACATATCACGAGTACGACACAGAGTAAAAGGCGAACCATTATACAGCTATACATACGATTATTTAACATTTCGATTGCCACCCAATACCATCCAGACGATGCACCTCATTCATGACACTCGCGTACAAAGGATCGGCCATTTGCCCTATCGTACTCCACCATGTGCACCCCCTCCACCCTACGAGCAAAGTTGGCACTCCACGTTTCAGAGGTTGTAACTTTCCAGTCTTCCATTTGTTTTCCTGCGAGACCCATGCCGTAGGCGACGATACCGAGGGCGTGTTCGAACCTTCTGATGCACTCGGCAAAGATCTGGACTCTGGCATGTTCACGGCTCAATGTGTAATTGCAACGTTCGGCCACTTGCCACGCATGCCACTCTGCGATTTTGGAGGGCCTGATGTCCTTGGGGTAGTGATTGTTGAGCCACGCAGCCTGAGTGTGTCGATCGCAATCGCAATAGCCAAAGACCTCAATGCAATCCGGAGGGGGCCAAACGGCAAATCCTATCGAAGAATGAGCACGCCTCCTCTAGAAAAATTGACTAATGACCGCACCTGGCACCACGTCCGAGTAAAGGCGACTCAAGCCGACTGTAAAGGCTATCAATCGCAACCCTATTCGTTTCACTATGCACCACTCACCGTAATCAAAAGGGGCGTCGTTGAAGGGGGCATCCGGAGTGTTTGTAGGCAGAGGACACATTAGCCGTGACGGGAGATTGGACAAATGGAAGGATGAAGCGTAAACGACGAATAGTGGGGTGAGGTAGATTTTCGAGGGGAAAGGAGACGCTCACCATGATATACCGGTAAAAATTAGGGGTGCTGGAAGAAAAAAAAAGAGGGGGGGGATTAGTAACGAGTAATGATGTCAATGGCCGATCGTACCTACCGAAAAAATCGAGGGCGATTGACGAAAACGAAACGACGGTAAAGGATGGAGCCGACAGGTGAAAAGAAACAGGCGAGAGTTGACATATAAATACCATTCTTTACGTGGGATGACTGGCGAAGAAACTGTCAGAACGTGCAGCGATGGAATTGGAACACAGGAAATTAGACAGACGGTAAGGGGAGGGTCGAGAGGTAAGAAAAGGGAGCACCGTTGCTGATGAGGGAAGGTCCACTTGGGATAGAAAGATATTCGCACGGTCACTGGGTCTTTTTTTGATGGATTGCTTGGCGCGACGAACCTACAGGGTACAAGTACCCGAGTCTTAAAGGCCTCGGAACTCGTCGAGATCTCGTCGGAGGCTCAGCTGGAAGGGCGGCGTTTCTGAGGGGAGGTATCATATGGAGGTTGGCAATCGAGGATGTTGGGTTTGGTGGTGTCTTTGATGGGCCGAGTCCTGCAGCCCATGAAGGCAAAGGCATTGCACGGGGAACTGATGGTGGAGGGTTCTTAATTGACGATGATTTGACTGTGGTCGAATTAGATTGCATCTGTGGACACTATGACCACTTTATAAGTGAGTATACGTTCACATTCGCCTTCGCACATTCATTAATCCTTTTCTTCCGCAGGTGAGAACGATGAGCCTGGTCAAATGGGTCGCGTATCGTGGTGGCCACCCGCCGATATTTGGGAACAGCTCCATGGCTTTAACGGATGGACTACCGACGCCGAGAGCTATTACCTACAGCGGCTTGAAGAAATACACCGTGAATATAAACCTTTGCCTCGGAGCGAATGGAAGAGGCGGCTCAAACGATCTTCCCAAATCATTCGCCTTCGCTCTGTCGTGGAGGAAAAATCGCGAGATATCATCGTCACTCATCTATCCAAGCAAGGTTGATACGGAGGGGCCCTAGCGTCAGTTTGATGTCCGCTGTTCGTTTTTTTGTAACCGGAACTGGTCTTGCAATTGAATTATCTTGTAGCCCAATCTCACCTTACAGGCAATGAAGTTTGGAACAATAATGACTCGGAATTGGAAAGTTGTTTGACATCGCTCAAGCCTCATGTCCCATTCGTCTAACCGCATCGAGGCAACCGGATTTTGGCATGACTTTCTCTCGGGCTAATTTTGGTATCAGGATGCATCATGTGAGCTTCAGGAAGTGGCATTATTTTTGAGGCGATTGACGTTCTTAAACGAAACCGTTTCTGTAGTATCTTCTGTGTGCCCTAATGAAATTGATCAAGAACGAATTCGCAAGAGCCGCGTTCTGCAACATCAAACCGAGTGAGCCTCGCTTGCTTTCAACCATCAAGCGGGACACATTCGTTTCCATGTATTCGAAGGACACCCGAGTTGCTCTTCTCGGAGTGCAGATTCTAGGCTCGCATTTCACCCAGGACCCGAAAGCAGGTTTCGCTCAAACTCACAACTAGCAAAAAGTTCAAAATTGATAGTCAACTTCGTTGACGATGGGACACGCATGACACTCGCGCCAAGTACTTCTACCCCATGTCTCCGACTCAATGCGCATCTACCTGCCACCGACCTCTGGGCTGATCTGAAGTCTCTCACTCAGCAGGTCATAGCCAAGGCTATGACACGGAGATTGTATTCGCAGGGGCCACGAACTCGTCTGTGCCACTGAACCATATCGGAACAGATAGCCTACATCCCGGATCATTTGACGGAAGTCGACCACCCCAGAGTCGATTACCAGCGCGAGCACGCTTAGAGTTCAATGCCATAGACCTCAGGAAGGCAGAAAGTTCTGTTCATCTGTTTTTGGTGTAAATTATCAAAATCCTTGAAAAACGACAGCAACAAACAAACCAAGCCTTGGGTTTGAACGACAGGTGCAAATACTGCTCTATGTATATAATGCTAGAGCCCGGGAAAGCAGCTGTCATCTTTCACTGTAATTACCACCTTGTCCTTCAACATGTCTATCTTCTACATCCTTGTCCCTTACCTCCTTCAGCATATGGGACACATCCGCGCGTTTATTTCATTCAACAAACAGCTTCATACAAACGGCAATGCGCAAGACTTACAAGCTGTTCCTGGTCAAACACGGTGAGTTCAAAGGGTCTCCTTTCGACGTGAACGACTTTGAGTCACTAATCTTTTTCTCCCAATCGTAGGTTGCGTGCCACTGTGGCCTTCAACAAGTCTTCCAGGCCCGAAAACAAAGGAGCTTGAGCCGTACATAGTATGTTTGCATCCCCGTCGATTATTTCGGTGGCTAACGTGTGTTTGAAGCTAGCGAAAGGCGACTGAATTTCTTGCTCACTCCGATTACGTGGGGTTCGAGGCAGCATAAGATTCGTTTACTTACCTCTCTCCTCAACGTAGTTACTATCTACCACTCCAATACACTCATTTCGACCACCCTTTCCGACTATCAATTGCGGAAGCCAGAAGACCGGGAAATCGATTCATACGCTATGGTCATCTTTGTCCAGCCGCTCGATGATAGCAATCCGACCTGTGCACTTCTTTCGCTTTCCGATATGGCAAAACACGCTTCTTCCGGCTCTCCACCACTCAAATCTCTTCGCTCGCCACTCAGGCCACCGGCCAGGTCTAACTCCTCCAAGTCGTCCGGCCTAAACACTCGCGCTAGTATGGCCACCGTTCAGGACTCTCTCGACACACCACCGTCGGCGATTGACAACACAACCATCATCGTGGATTCAAACTCGCCGGGAGGGAGTTTCCCAATGACAGACAGAAGTTTCTTTGCGACCATTGACGAGCTCCTCGAGGAGGTGAATCGTTTGGACTCTAGGGGTGTCCTTCCCAAGTCCTTGACCGCGTGCCTGGACTCACCGCCTACCAGCTTCAGTTCGAGCGCCCAGACCAAAAGCGAATCACCGAACTCATCGTTTACTCTCTCCGCGCAGGTTCCGCCAAAACCCGCTATGACAAGAAGACAGCATGCTCTTCGTGAACTTCTTTCATCTGGAAGAGCCTGTGCCTCCAGTTGATGTTGGGTTTGGTGGTGGTGGGCTCGCAAAGCCTAACCCCCTTGTGGCCAGAGATGAGTTGATCGTCATGGGCGTTGGGCCAGCCGAAGAACGTCGTTCCACGAGGCTCGGGCAGCTATTCCCCAGTCGACTCTGAGTACGTCCGCCTCCTTCTTGTCACAACGTTCGGTATCGAGAGGCTGATGGCACAGATCACCTCAACCTGTTCTGGAATGGAGCAGATGCGGTTACTGAACATTCACAGTGCTTCACCACAAGAGCGTTCGAGGACTGGGAGAGTCCCCCCAGCTGTGATAGGTAAGTCCTATTCATATTGATTGATCTCCTCTATCGAAACCCCCGTCTTCCGATCGTTCTTTGCTGCTCTTCTTTTGAGAAGCTCGTAACTTGAAGACTGATGTCATTTTTCTTGACCGCGCTTCTTCCCGCCCTGTTCAACGGCCGACGTCCAACAGTGACAATGTCGGCGGACAACTTGAAGTTCTCACCACCGGAATGGCTCTCGAAGGCCTCGTATCAACCGAAACGTGCACGGCTGCCCGCTTCAATCACGGTGTACGACTCGTAGGCACCGAATATCCTGGGTATGTGGCCTTCTCTATCCCCAAATTTGATCTCGAGAAATTAATGATTCCGATGATCTTCGTACTACTAACTCATCCTTCCGACGCCTGCCACGAGGCCCACGACTGACCTCGACTACTGCTAACTGGTACTATTGGGGTGGCCTCTTCTTCTCATTACCGCATGCACTCAGGAAGCTGATGCGACTGCTGTAGATAATCGTCTCGTGTCGAGTTATACCGTACAACGAAACCTGAGGTCGCTCAGTACCTCAGGAGTATTGGTGTTTCCCCACCCAGTAACCGCCAGCCTTAACTGCCAGCTTCAGCCACTCGACTGGACGAATGGATCCCGCCAGCATGAAACGCGACTCGAAACGTCGGAGATGGTGAAGAAGCCATTAGTGCGTACTACTAGATCGATATCGTCACGGTAATGCTCTACTCTGACACTCTTTGTCTCCACAGAACGGCCTCACATGATATACTCAGGCTTCAGGCGTTGAAGAGGCTTGTCGTCAAGCGGAAAGGGATGTTCTGTTTGGCCAAAACACCGTGCTACTCGAGATCCTCATGGGCTGGGGTAGTACAGGTCAGCTCGCCTTGCCAAATGATATGATTCCTTCTGATTCGTTGGAACCTTGAAGTGCGGCACGCTTCCGTCCGAGAGTGAGACCACGTCAACTACTTACCACTGGGCTTGGCTATGTCTGGACAGGATCATATCAATTCTGATTGATTGGGTCGTTCGTTTCACATTGGGATGTAATCGTAAGTCAATATCAGGATCAGGGACGCTGGGTACGACATGTAAGGCTCTTGTGGATAGGTTATCAAGTCTAAGTCAGTATCCTGTGTGTTTGCAGGAGCATGAAAGANCGACCAGGTTAGCAAACATTGAACTGGTCGATCATGGGATTTAAATTTTCTTGTGAGAGGCTGCCAAGTCAACATCGAAATTGCGAACCCTGAGCGTGAAGAGCAAGACTGACTCAATGATAAATTCTTGGGGAAGAGAATAAGGAGGATAGAAGGATGTTGTCAACAACTTATCAACCACCTGTCGGAATTGCAGAGGCTGACCACGGTACAAAAGACCGATGGAAATAGCAATAGTTGTGGCCGATGATAGGGGGCATGAAAGGGTGTTGTCAACGGTTTATTAACCGCCTGTCAGAATTACAGAGGTTGATCACAGTATTCAGGACTTACGGAAATAGCAAGATTTGAGGCTGATGATAAGCTGATTGGAAGAATGTTATCAAAGGTTCCCGGGGTTGTGGAGGCTGAGCGTTACATTTAAGAACGATCAAGTCGAAGAAGTATTAGAGACGGAGACACGCAGTTGATCATGGTCTTGTCAACAACTTATAGGCTGTCTATCAATATTGTGAGGGCTGGCCGTAGTACACAAGACTGATCAAATCAGTAATTATTTGAGCTCATGATAACACATTGGCCAGGTAATCTATGATCTTAACTTATTCCTCAGAAATAAATTAGCTGGTCACGTTTACCTGGAAATCCCGGGATCTAAAAAATTTCCTGATGTTGAGGTACTCTGGTGGATACATTGTTTCGATGCCCTGCTCTGACACACTTAGGCTTGTCCAGGAACTTGGTTGATAACTTTTAATTTGGGAGTTAATACTGTCAACTTGTGGTGAGTGGCCATTGCTGGGCACAGCAAGTGCAAAGGTATTTTGCATGATTTTTGTAGAGGAAGTGCCTGGATGCTTGAGGAAGGAGAAGGGAACATGGCTTACCACAGATACTATATGTAGTACATATTGTAAGGTCCTTACTACTTTAGACATCCTACTTCCCTTTTTTTATCTTTTATTCTCCAACATTGCTCCCATATATGTGTAAGAATGGCTTATACTTCTACCACCTGTATCCTTCCTTTTCCCATCTTCTCAAATCCAGAGCTTTCTCAACTCATTTGATCTTGTTCTGAGTGTCGACAGCCACTGCTGTATTACAGTCTGGACAATTGTGGAAAACTTTGAACATGCAATCCACTGCTTCATGAATGTGCTGGTGCTGCATTGGAGCTTCATCCCAGATAACCAATGATGTGCCCTGTATAAGCTCTGCTAGATCAGGTTGCTTTAAAATAGGACATAGACAACTGGAAAACAGCTCATGAACAGTGGCCAGATAGTAGAGACTTTATGAAATGTGATCTTGAACTTAAGAGAAGTTGAGGATGAGAACATCTCATACACTCCACTCTCTACTCTATCCCAGACTGTATTGTTCAAGATGGCTGCAACATTCAAGGCACTTTCCATGCTCTGGCTATAGCCTTACTATTGCAAATTCATCCAAAAAACCAAACCTAAGCAGTTATTGTACATTATTAGAACAATTCTGGCACATATTCCAGCACATTTTAGGTGGAGCCACCAAAATCTTGCAATCAAGTGCTGCCATTTTATCAGTAATATGGCTGGACAGTGGTGAGAAAACATGCATACCAAGGTTGAGGTGAAGGAAGAAATACAGTCAAGAGGATACAGTAGAGGGGATACAAAAAAACAATAATCAATCAGAGCAGATGATATTTAGCTATATTAAATTTCAGAAAGGGTTTTAATCAAAAGAAATAAGTGTACATAATGTTTAGCCATGTCACAGTGCAGCGAGAGTCAGCAAAACACCACAGGATGCAGCGCGAGCGCGTCGCGACACGCGCCAGTGATTGGCTTACCTAATCTCCCAGCAGTCAGAGCCANCAGCTTTGCTTATATAATAATCAACACGTTTTTCCCAGCTACTCTCTCTTAAAGAAATAGATCTGTCGTAGATACTTGCCCGGCCGCCCGTGTCCGCTTGCAACCGAATCCAGTACCAATCATACTTGTCAGTGAATTTCTGGGGCGATGGCGATATGACCGGAGCTGTCTCACAAATCTTGGTTCTGATTCTCTATCGGTGTTCCTCATCCTCCGTTAAATGGGCTTGTATCATCTTTCGAGTGGATAAAACGTTCATAATTATAGGTTAGATATCTATGGCTTCACACTCTTTCTTCCGAAGTGCCAATGTATGACTACATTAGGGTGAGCTTATCGTGCGTGTCGGCCCTTCTGTTAGCCCTTCAATTAGCTTGGTCTATGAGTGGACATCAACCGTGGCCTAACCTAATGAGAATGGGGGCTTTGGGGCGTTTCTCGCACAGAAACGAGCTATTAATAGATTGCGCCACATGATATGACACCTGGAATCTGTCTGCGCCCATGGCTTCATTGCATTACAACTTGGTTCAAGTTGACCCAGCGATTGGTTCATTCAAACTGTCTTGTAGAACCAGTACTGCTGAGGCGCTCTTCATTCTTCACGGCCGCCAGTCCGTGTAAATACCTTGTCATTCCGGATCTTGCCCTCCAACACACACACACACACTTCCGAATCCGCTCTTCACTCCTCGGTGAATATGTCTAGCGAGACTGCTCCTCAGCAACCCATCTCTACCGATGAGAATCCTGAATGGTACTCCCGCTGCTGCACCGACCTCAGTAAGATCAACCCATCCGGAGGTCGCCTCGAAGGCATGAAAGCCATCCTGACCAAGGCCTCATGGATGTGGGATAACGGAAGGGTAAGCCGACTGCACCCCGCCATTCTAAATGCCCATACAATCTCATTTGTGCTTTTTCAGATCATAACCGTCGGGTTCGTCGCCCCAATTCCGGGGACGCCTGTCCAGCAGGCCAAGGTCCAAGAAGTCGTCAAGGAATGGGAGAAATATGCCAACCTCAAGTTCCGCTTCATTCCTAACGGGAGGAACGCCGAGATTCGAGTTTCCTTCGGGGAACACTCAGGTTCTTTTTCTTACGTTGGAAATATGGCCCTGCGTATCCCGAAGCCTTCTCAGACGATGAACCTGGGCTGGGTTTACTCAACCCCCGGAATCACTGACGAAGCGTGGTGTGATTCTTCATGAGTTTGGTCATGCTATTGGATATCTTCATGAACACCTGAGTCCCCGCAGGGGCGAGAAGTTAACTCTGAATGAGCAAGGTATGATCACTTTCTAGACTGAGTGGCTTGATATATCTTGATCAGATAGGTTAACACTGTGGCCTCACCTTTCACAGTCATCATCGAGTACATGAGGACTCAGGTCCCTCCCAGGGATGAAGCCACGGTTCGCTCTACTATCCTGAACGTCTACAACAACAATGACGTTTCCAACTACTCTGCTGTCGACATCACCTCCATCATGATGTGAGTCAAGTCCACTGTCAATCCGTCGACCCTGCTTCTCCAAATATCGAACAATGACAAACGAATCTGCAGGTACTTCATGCCTGCCGATTGGACCCTCGAGCGAATCGAGATCCCTCCAAACTATAACCTCTCTCTCCTCGACAAAGCCTTCGCCTTCCTGAACTATCCGTTCCCCGTTGGCACGCCATCCTCCGATCCCGATGTCAATATCCAGAACGCTCTCGATACCGCCGGCGTCACTGGCGATGCCAGAGAGAACATCGTTCTCGAGTACAACGAAGGTGATTGGCAAGGTCTCCGCGCCGAGTTCACTCGATGGGCCGTGAATCAGAAGGCTCTATCTGATAGAGCTCAGGCGATTTCGCAGCGAGAGCAAGCTGCTGTTACTGTGGCCGCCCTGGCCGAGGTTGAGGTTGAGGCTCATTAGGTCTACTACTGCACTCTTTCTGGTTGGTCGTGAACGGGAATTTGGGTTTCTTTGGGGTTTGACGCTTGTAAATGTACTGTACTTCTAGGGGTCTTTCGTTTCTGAAATTCGGGTCTTCAAATTGGGTATAAATAGGAGCTAAATTGGCGTGCTTTTCAGGACTTAGGAATATCTACGCAGAGTATTGAATGTAACTTGAACATGCAAATATCATTTATCTGTACACTAGTACCCAGCTGCAGAAGGACCTGGATTCTAGCTCCGGCCCAGTAACAGGGAGAACATCGGGGCGAGTAAAATTTTGTAATGACAAAGCTCTACCTCAGACAAGAACACCAGTGCGAGTAACCAAACCAAGAAGAATCGAAAGCGTCCGTCCTCCTTCGTTCATCCGTACAGTCAACCCCACCGCCCGGCCTTCCCACTACTCCCATAATGTCCCTTTTCTCTACTATGATGTTCCCGACTCCCGTCTCTCGCACCACTGCTGCCGCTGCCATAAGGCTGGAACCGCCCCGACGCGGACGCAGACGCGGTGCCTGACCACGAATGAGAAAGATAAGGATTCGACGAGTTCGGCTGCGCGTAAAGGCCACTTTTTGCTGTTGCCGTCGTCGTCGAAGAATACACCAAAGACTTGCTCGTACTCGTCGAAGACGTCGTCGCAAATTCGATCCTCCTCTTCCCCCCACCCTGCTTCTGCTGCTCCTGCTGCATTTTATCCGCCCTCTTCTTCTGCGCCTCGGTCAGCCCCTCCACATACCACCCCTCTTCCAGCTGACCCTCCGGATCCCATATGTCTTTGGGAAAATTTGTCACTTTTTCGTCTTTGACTCCGGCCCAGTCCACGAGGTTGGCGTATAAGTGCGGATTTCGGAAGGAGCGATTGGACATTAGGGAGTCATTGAAGTGTTTTGGGTTGGAGGGATGGTGCTTTAGGTGGAGGAATGTTGAGAGTTTCGTCTAGAAAGGAAATTGTTTGGTGAGTTATGGTATATTTGTGGGGCGATGGTAAAGATAGATTGATAGAACGAAAAGGAAAGACCGTAGCCAGGTTTGGTAGGTAGGGTCATCAGAGGTACCCATCGGTCAATCGGCCGGCCGGTCTGGTGACCTAACGGAGAGAGGGACGAAACAAGAGAAGGGGAAAAAAGGACACAAGATCTCGACTGCAGGTGCAAAAAAAAANCTCGACAAAAACACTGAAACGACGAAAATGGATCGTCACTCACCAAAACCTCTGGGTCCAGATCCACAGCACCTTCTTTCGGCTCGGGTGGAATACCCCAATCTTCAACACCAGGTATGGGCGGCGGTCTCAGGAGTTTCCGAAGCTGGACTAACTCGTCT
>SDEE01000400.1:22018-44075 GCA_004126415.1 Candolleomyces aberdarensis | reverse complement strand
TTATAACCAGATGAACACACCGATGCCGAACGCATCGACGTCCTTCGGCGGGTTCACCTCATCACGGATAGCACTGGTGTCTCTAGAGGTCCATCTCGCGAGCAATCAGCGGCACCCTCTCGGGCTCATTCTCGTGCTGCTTCCATCATCAACGTTGAACGTGAAGTCAGTGGGTCAACACAAGGCCCTTCAGATGCAATCTCAATCGCCACTTCGAATACCGAAATTGACCCCAAGGCAAAGATCAACCTGGACACGAAGGTATCTCCAGGCGGCACCAACTTCTCCCAGGGCCAACGACAGTTGATAGCTATGGCTCGGGCCTTGCTGAGGAGAAGCTCAATCATTGTGCTTGACGAAGCTACCAGCAGTATCGACTTCTCTACGGATGCCAAGATTCAGACAGCGATTCGTGAAGAGTTTGGTGGAAGCCTACTTCTGACTGGTTCGTCTGGTTCTCTCGACGCGATGCTTCTCCCGTTGTTAACATGACCTGCAGTTGCACATAGGTTGAGGACCGTCATCGATTATGATAGACTGATAGTCCTAGACAAAGGACAGGTATGCGTTCCTGTGCGTGCCAATGTTCTGACTTCTCGCTGACATTCATGTGCAGGTTGTCGAGTTCGATACTCCCTACAATCTCATCCGGAAAGAACATGGTATCTTCCGACAGATGTGCTTGAAGAGCGGCACGTTCACCGAGCTGGAAGCTGCGGCGAAGGCCAAAGCTGAGCAGGACGAACAAATGGCTCCGGCCGCCCCTTCTCATACTAACGACTCATGATGCAACTGATGGTGTAAACTAATGGCTTGCCTGATATTCATTTCTCATGTACTCATCTTTCCGGACACTTTACCTGTTATTGAAGTACATCAAGCGCGTTCAAAGTCACGATTTCGAGCTGTTCGATTTCGCGACCTGATTTCGTCCAGTTCGCGAATCAAGTTGAGCTTTCGGCCCTAGAGACAGCCGCGAGGTCTTTGTGTCCATTCGGGCTGGTAGAATGGCTATAAAGTGGTCTATTGAGCTCTATGAGACGTTTATACAATGCAAGACAGTTTAAATTAGAAAGAAAAGACGATGTGAGCAGTTTATTAACCCAGAGGGTGATGCGGCACTCTGCGCGGTTTTGAGTCCCGCTCCATGTCCCCACCCCTGGGCCCTTGATTTTCACTCAAATCAGTGGAAAAATCAGTGGAACGTTCAAAGTCGATTTCGGAAAACGAAATCGGGTCAAAATCAGACTGAGATTGGCTTGAAATTGTGAACAGGCTCATTGTAACGTCAGACAGTGTCAGACTGAGTAGCCCTTGAAAGCAAGACTGCAGTGCCCAACTCCAACTCACGGAGGTTGGGGTGTAAACGTTCAGGACATAGTAATATAGTCTGTTGTACGACAAAGCGTTTTAACTAGGAAGAAACTAGAGTTCAAGATGTAGATAGGGTGTGGGTATACAAATGTCCAAACAAAGCATCACATCGATTCAACAACAAAGGAACGGGTCCAAGAGGAGAAACCGACATTAAGTGGAACATTTTAATCTCAGTTACCGTTAGTTGGATTCACGTAGCTCAGTACCTGTTACAGCACACGAAACTCAGTACCGTTTTCATCATGGATGTGCTAAATCACTTACAACTTCGAAGTCGTCGTTGAAGTCATTGCTGTAGCCGTTACTGATGGCGAAGTAGATAGCCTTGGGATTGTTGGCGGGACCCGGATTCTCCCTCATCCAGAACGTAACCGAATAACCGCTCCATGTAACTGCCCAAACCATCGAGGTCACAATTTAGAAAAGGCAAAGAGCAGTTTTCGACACTACGCACCGGAAACATCGTCGGAATTGTTCTTGGACCAAACAGCGGAGCGCGAAGAAGGCTAGAGAGAACCACATTCAACTACAGTCACAAATATCAAAAAAGAATCGGCGCACCGTGTTGTTGGACCCGAAGCCAGAGTCGTTCGAATTTTGGTCTTGAGTTTGACCCTGTGCTGCTTTGACGGGTAACACATAGTCCCTCCCATTACTAAATTTTATTGCGAACGGACGCGATTAGTCGGGACATGCCACGGGATTGTCAATCGCATTCGTACCGCAGAGCTAGGCCAAGATATCTTTCGGAACCATTCTCGCCCTTTCAAAAGAAATATGTCAGGGAGCTAATCGCGTAGATATTTGAGATAGACGCTCACATCGATGGCCAAACTAAATGGACCATTGTTGCTGGGCACGAGCACTTCGAGACACCTATTCTTATTATTGGTGACACCAAATCTGTAGAGGTTTACAAGTAAGGTGAATGCCATGATACGTTACAGTAGACAAGTAACTCACGTTCCGGTGCCTGGGACAAAGATATCGCTGATATAGCTGGTGGGGAAGCCGCCAGTGTTCCCTTTCTTCTTGACTTCGATGCATTTGCGCTGCCTGTGGCGATTGAGAATTAGTACTAGCACCTCTGACACTGCGGAGGATACGAACGATGAAATCCCGGAGGGCGTTCTGGGGGCTGAAGTTCGTCGTTAGCGGTCTGAAGGATGGGCACACGTGGGCGGTACTCACCAAGGCCTGTTCTCGTAGGATTCAGGGATCGTGGGGGCAAAGGTGGGTATCCACGACGGAGGCGCTCCGCATTGGTCATAATCTCGCGGGCCTCAATAGTACGACTAGCAGCCTGCCGCCTCGCCACAGCGTACTTGGGGGAAACGGCCCCAACTGCACCGAAATAAGCGAGAGCAACCAGAGCACAGAATAAGGGCTTCAACACATTCAGGGAGAGCATGGTTGAGTAAAAAGAGCGGAAGGTTCGAAAGAGTGTGGGTGTTGGTTCTGCGTCGGGGTGGAAGAGAAAAAGCCAACGGCAACCTCTGTTGGGGAGACAGGTATTTATTACTTCGGGTGCCCGCTGGATCGACTGTCCAAGGTTGACAGATCTTTGTTGAGATCGGCCAGACGCGTCGCCCTAGCGCTTATACCTGACAGGATCGCAGTCAAATTCGGTTCATGACGGTGAACGATATATTATTCATATTGAACTTGTCAACGATCGGAAGGATAAATTAAATTATGGAAGGTTGAATCAGGGCGCACGGCGGCGTGTTCGCCCACCAATTGAAAGCTTTTTACAGCATGTGTTGTCCTCGTCAATGTAATTAAAGCCAGGGTTCTGGAACGTATTTACGTTGGTGAGATGCCTGGCCGGATTACGACAGCTAGAGCCCCTGAGCACCTAGGCAGAGGTCTGAGTACAGAATGTCCTTGCGGATTTTCTCAGAGGGGAAAAATGCCAAAAGCGCCTGTGCACCGTTCAATATCGGCATTTTTTTTTTTTAGGCGCTGAGAGCCGTCGGACCTTTTGGGGCACATCCCCACGATCTGTCCCCTTTGCGTCCGTGAACTCCACAGGGAGTCAAGCCTCCCGCCCAGCATTTGTCCGGTTTGACAAAAAATGTGTCCACAAACCGCTCCTGGCATTTTCCTAGGTTCTCAGGGATCCTAAGATTGCACTCTGAAGTGGGAATGCAACAGACGTGTAACAAAAGATGCCCGGATTGGGGAACAGGGTTGTTGGAGACCTGGTTCAGGAACAGTGATCATTACCGGTTTGAGGCATTCACGATAAACTCGGGCACTTGATAAACTCTTCGTCCAGGTCGATTCGGCGCTCAACACTGCGAGAGGAGTACAGCCTGGAGGATTCTGCAGTTGAAAATGACTAGCGCTGCGACCAAGGAAGGAATGACACAATGAAGTTGAAATGATCACCAGAACCCGACGAAACGTCCTGTTTTCTAGGAACGTTGGCCTTCTTGTAAAACATTGGATTCCGACGAACTGTGTAGATGGCTCGAGGAAAGTCTCGCCTACTGATGACTCTCAAGCGCTAAGCTGAAATAAAAACTCGAGTATTATATCCTGATAGATTGCCGAGGGTACCCAAGAAGGTCGCAAAAAGCCAAGACTCTATGACCGGCCCTAGTGTTGCCAACGAAGTGAAGTCACTTCACGCTTCACTTCACTTCACTCTGATGGGAGCTGATGGGAGGTCTCTTGGAGTGTGATGAAGTGGTCAAAAAATGATGGGCTCCACCGGTTGGCGCCAACGCTCAGCCTCAGCAAAAGCGCGANTTTCTTGCTTTACGAGGTCGCTGGTAAGAATTTTGACTCCCAGAGCNGCCTGGTTTTNGATTCAACATCAGATTTATTGCTCCTTGTATATCATTCTGTCCTACACATACTACTTCGACGCTCGACTTAATCGAAAGTTTACCTGGACATGCCGACCCGTGAGACCTTGATGCACCCTGATCCCACTTTGTGGGGATTTTGATGAAGTGGAATGAAGTGTCCGCTTCACTTCACTTCACTCCGCGGCAACACTACTTCCTTCCGTCCTTCGGCTCTTTCCGCTAGTGGTAACTCCGCTCCAATTTGATTGTGCCTGTCCGCTGATCCCTTTCCCTCCCCCCAACTCACTGAGTTTCACTCTGTCCGCCAAAATGCCTCGGCACCTGCCGTGCGCAGCATCGGCCGCTTCCCACAGGTTTCTCGGGAGGTATGACGAGGATTCGATTTCCTGCAAAGATTTCGGCGTGTCAATCCAGAGCTACGTACTTGTCATAAATGATAAAACCGCACCTTGGCCAACTTATCCACAGCCCTCTGATACTCCACATGCGAGATTCCTGCGCCAGCTTTCTCGTAAAAGACCGAATCCGTCACAACCCTCTGTTTAGCCTCTCTTTCTGGCGGGTTCACACCAATGATCACAGGGATCGTCAATTCCTCCACCGTCACCGCTTTCACTGCTGGCCGAGTATCTTCCCCTCTACCAGACGGAATGGTGACGTCCACCTTGAAGTTCTCCGCCAAAAGAACGAGTTTATGCGCCTCCACAATCACACGGACAGCTTCAACGTTCTCTCCACCGAGCTCAAACGCCTCCTCCGCGACCTCCTTCACCAACCCATCTATTCCTTCAAAACCATTCCCATTCCCACGTTTTTCTACTAAGGCACTGATAGCTTTAGTCAAGTACCCATAATGCACCGAATCAATTACATTGTCGCTTTCCCCCGACTTTCTCAGACATCCCGATTTCAAGTGGAGGCACACCGAGATAAGGATGGGTTGTGGTTTAGTTTTGCCCCAACAGTCTGGTCCGATGGTAGTAGAAACGTGAAGAGTGTCAATGAAGACGATGTCCGTGGTTGTGGATGGTATGTTGATCGGCGGTGGCGGAGGAGGCATAGCTCGTGCTCGTGATTACTTTTGTGGTGCCGAAGTTTGTGCTCGTTTCACTTGCTGGACAAAGGCTGAGTAATACTTCGACAATACCGTCCAATCAAACCTCTATGAACCCATATATGTACACTATGTCTATCTAAAACGACTTGAGCTGTATCTCCTGTGGGGCAGTGCTTTGCTCGTGCTGTGATATGTTGACAGAACTTTGCCCCCCGTGAGTCCATGGGATCATCCTCGTGGCGTTCCTGGCACCTGCCCTCCATATCGCCCTTCTCTCCCTATATCCCATTCTGTTCCTCAACCTGACGTCGTCTGAATGGCATATACAACGCCACTGACCCCACACGTTGAGATCCTTTCTGGCGCTCACGGTTTTCGAACCGATCAACAGTCGATTAACGTTATCGCTGGAAATCAGTACCTTTCTAACGACGAAAAAGGTCTGTAAACGCATTGCAACCATATCAATGCTTCTCTATGCTGAGCGCTTACGCCGTACTTACAGACCTTGTTCTTCGACTTGATCCAATTACCAATGCGTCACACACTCGAAATCGAAAAAACTCTCCCCCAGACTCAGAATGTCTTCCTGGAACAAGAACGAACGTGATCAAAGCGATTACTACATGGGCCAATGGTAGCCTAGTGCGATATACTTTGACTACCTATATCTACTGGCTTCACGGCTTCGCGGGTTCCGGCAAGTCGGCAATTTCGCTGGAAATCGCCAGGATATTCCAGTCGTCGGGGCGTCTGCTTGGCAGCTACTTCTTTTTTCGTGGAGCGGGCGACAGGAGCAGGATGAATAGGTTTGCGGCCACCTTGGCGAGTCAATTAGCGGTGGCAATCCCTGCATCAGCCCCGTTCATCGAAGCTGCTGTGAAGGCGGAACCGGGCTTGCTAACCGACAGCGTATCCTTGGGGACGCAGCTGGAGCGCTTAGTGTACGAACCGTTCCAGGCGGCCATGCGAGGGGGCCTTTTTCTCAAGACCCTCTTCAAAGGTGCTTTCCTTATCGTCATCGACGGCCTGGATGAATGTGAGGACAAGCGAGGGGTGCAGGAATTCATCAGCCACGCTCTTGAATTTTTCAAGAAACACCCTTCAATCCCCCTTCGAATCCTCGTCACTAGTAGGGTAGAGCAACACATCCGCGCTATTTTAAAGACCGATGGGGTCCTCATTGAAAACCTCGACAGCAGCCCGTCAGACGAAGACATCGAAAGATTTCTACAGGTGTCGTTTCAGATGGCGGCAAAGCGGGACCTGATCATCCAGGCATACATTCAAGCACACGGTGACTGGCCAACGTATTTCGATATGGTCAACTTGACGGAACACATTGGCGGATCCTTCGTTCTTGCCTCAACCATATTTAAATTCATTATCCAACCTGCTGCCGAAGACGATCTCTCAACCCCGATGGACCGCCTACCATTGAGCCTTGAAATGAATGGCCTCGATGGTTTGTACGCACAAACCCTCGCCCGTTCACAGCACCACCCCTATTTTCGCGACCTCATCTCTACCATCGTACTTCTTCGTGAACCGTTGCCGGTAGTTTCGATAGCGGACCTTCTTAACATCGAAGCTTTCGAGGCCATTCAGGTCCTCTTGAATCTGCAAGCCATTATCCATGTCCCAGGTACCGATGAAGAGGGCGACGTGACCCTGTGCCATACGTCCCTTCGTGACTTCCTCACAACAGAAAGCCGATCAGGGCCTTTCTTTGTACTACCACACCGAAACCATCTCACTTTATCCTACCGCTTTTTTTGTTCCGCCTTCGGGAACCATGGCCGTCCTTCCGCTTATGATCACGTTGACTTTCATTGGGGCAAATTTGTGATCGGAATCATCGGATCCTCCCACAAGTTCATCAACGAGGTTGAGCAGTTCAAGGCTCGACAACCGCGGACGAATAGAACGCCCCTCCATGCTTTCCTATGCTCTGCCTTGTTCCACAACTTCTTGATTTTCGGTTGGCAGCCCACCCCGGACTCGGATGCCTCGTACACCCTCGCCGAATGCGCCACGCAATTTGTACTGGCAGTACAGTGCCTTGATGACCGCATTGGACTCTGGCTCGATGAGCTACAGGGTGGTGTCGCCCTTTTCTATGATGGCCGTCATCGAACTTTTCAATTTACCGAACATGCATGCGAACTATTACAGCATAACCTCAGGCAACTTGCAACAGCCACTAGTACTGTCCATGCTAAAGTATTCTTCACATCTTCTTCTGATAGTTCGTAGTCTGAAAAGCGCCTGTGCAGATTCGTGAATCTATGCTCCAATCTCGCTCAGTTGGAAAGGAAGTCAAGCTGAGAATAAAGTTGGTACGTGCAATCATCCCAGTGATCTAGATTGTTATGATGGTAGTAACCCTCACCTCTTAGGAAACGCAGCCGGGGCCCATCCGGGGCCGTTGGAGGTCGAGAGATATCTTCAAAGTAAGTTAGGCCTTCGTGGATGTTGGAAGTGAGGTCGCTAAACAGGTCCCAACAGGTGCTCGAATGGATGGTGGCCCGTGCTCAATACAAATGGGAGGAACTAAAGATAACCCCACGCCAACCCTTAACTCTTTCTGCCTCCCCTAGTACTCATGAAGGGATGTGGGTATTGGTATTCAGCTTCAGCGAACCCCGCCCGCCTGGTCCTGAACATAGTGCAGAGTTCCCCCGAGTCGCGTCTCCTTGATTTAAACTTGTAGTTCGGGTGGCATGACTTCCCATCAGTATAATCATATGCGTAATACCATGGACAGCGTATGTACCGTACCTCCTGTTTTCGCGTAATGTTTTGGCGTAACCTCCCCATCTCACATCAGTCTTTCTACAGTCACCAATTTGTGTGCCACCCAGGTTAACGGGAACCCCCGACTCGCGGCGGGCATCCCAGCAACAGCGAAAGCAAGCAATAGTACAGTGGAGGCTACAACGTCGTATTCGCCACCTCAGCCGAGGTCGTCCCCGTTAATAGCGAGCGGAAGCAATATAGCGTGGTACTGCGTTGTTGCTTGAATATTCTCCTTTCCGAGCCATTTGGGTCGGTAGGCCGATGAAAAGCTTTTGGGAGGGCTTGGTGGCTGGCCATGACCTTATAGATTGCTCCACCCTTTCATTGTTAATGTTGGGCTCTTCAGGAAGGGGTCTTCGCAATACCACGATCCTCTACCTACTATCATTACCCATCGTAACTAGTTTACATCCTACATAACGACTGTGTGAAGCCAATTCCCTATATTCCATGTACCATTGTAGCATTACATACCTTGGAATATATACGTCTTTCTGCGAGCACACGATTTTGACCGTGAAAACACGCCTAATCGATGAAGCTGCACCTCCCAGCCAACATGAGATGAATAAAGTTCGCGAAGAAGTAGTCCCACGATTTCACTCTTCTACTGACACACACACACGCACAAAATCCGATGGGCGTCTCGTAACCTCCACACCAGAATAATCAGCAAAGCTCAAAGCACTAGGCTTACGCGCTCGAACGGTGACAGCCTCGACGGAGTCACCGAGGGAGAGACACGCCGTCCGTGCTTCCTCGTGCACAAATTTTTCGAGAGTGAGGTATGACGAGGATTCGATTTCCTGCAAATATTCAAGGCATCAATCCAGAGCTACATACTTGTCATAAACGACATAAACACACCTTGGACAGCTTATCCACCGCCCTCTGATACTCCGCATGCGAGAGTCCTGCGCCAGCTTTCTCGTAAAATACCAAATCCGTCACAACCCTCTGTTTAGCCTCTCGCTCTGGTGGGTTCACACCGATGATCACAGGGATCGTCAGTTCCTCCACCGTCACCGCTTTCGCTGCAAGGCGAGCATCTTGGCCTTTACCAGAATGTATAGTGACATCCACCTTGAAGTTACTCGCCAAAAGGATGAGTTTAGGCGCTTCCAAAATGACTCTAACACCCTCAACGTTCTCTCCACCAAGCTTAAACCCCTCCTCCGCCACCTCCTTGACAAGCCCATCTATCCCTTCAAATCCACTCTCTTTCCCCCGTTTTTCGACTAAGGCGCTGATAGCTTTAGTCAAGTACCCATAATGCACCGAATCAACCACATCGTCGCTTTCCCCCGACTTTCTCAGAAACCCAGATGTCAAGTGCAGGTACACGGAGATGTGGATGGGTTGCGCTTTGGTTTTGCCCCAACAGTCTGGTCCGATGGTGGTAGAGACGTGGAGAGTATCGATGAATACAATGTCCGTGGTTGTGGACGGTATGTTGATAGACGGCGGCGGCGGAGGCATAGCTCGTGCTCGTGGTGGGCGAAGACGGTAAGGTTGGTTTGCTTTGATACGGCAATCAAATCAAAAACGTCACTGATCTGATGGATTTTATCTTATCGGCTTTTGATGGCCAGGATCTTATCTGATCGTGATCCGGGAATCAATTTCACCGAAAGGCTGTCTCTGTCCTCGTACTCTCCGGCCCACCAGCACGGTGCATTGACCACGTCAAAGATACAATGGATCCGTTCTTGTGGCTCGTAACCACGCCTATCTCAATGGTTTCAACTACCGAATAAGCTACTCCACAACGACAATGGATTCAGAACAGAACCAGGTATATATCTATGTACCGTGTACACAATGAGGATGTTACTGTATAACGATATCGATAGACAAGGAAAGAAAATCCCAATAAATAGATATAACGTCGTCATGATTTGGAGAGAAAGAGAGAGAGGCCTATGCTAGCTACGTTAAAGGGCAGTAAGGTAGAAGTTAACAGTCCGGAGCATGGACAAAGCTGTCGAGTGTTGTTGATACAATGATGTGTATGTGTGATATCAGGGACGATGAGAGAGAGAAATGGAGAGAAAGAGTCATGGGAGCATAGAGACGAGGCCAAGAAAAATGTGCGCAAACGTGGTGCGATAAAAGCGGGCGTAAAACAATGCAAGTGAAGAAAACTCAGTGATTAAGTCACCAGTGATATAGTAAAAGAAAGAACAGAAGAAAGTGGATGTCGATGAATAGTGATGAAGAAACCTAGCTACAGATATAAAAGGTGTCGCCACGTCCCGATGAAAAAAACAAGCTTAAATAATGCAAAAAGATCCACACCACTGAAAAAAAAACCAGCAGTCATCGCAAGTGGAGGAGGGTCGACCAAAAGGGAAAAAAACAGATGGTCACCGCCTTGCAACACGTTTCCGCTCCCTCCCATCCTCCTCCACCTCCATCGCCTCGGCCGAAGCCTGCGCTGCCACAATGTTGAAATTTTGATTACTCGGCTGCATCGCATGTCCCAAATTCCGGGTACTCCGCGTCCTCCTCCGACTGGTAAGGGATCCAGTCGAATTGAGCCCGTGGCCCGGTGCACCTCCAGGCGCACCGCCAATCGATAGCGGAGGAGACGCAGATACAGACGCAGGCACGGTAGAGTCCATCATCATCATGACGGCATGCCTGCGTTTCCCTCCAGTACCGATCACCATGGGGGGTTCGGGAAAGGTTAAGGAGCTTGGAGTGGGAGTCGTAAACACCTCAGCAGCGGGTGGAATGTTGGACGATTGTGTCACGAAAGGTATCACGGGTTCGGTCTTCCCAGGTGTCCGAATCTTGGGATGCCGTTGCTGATGTGTGGGACGTAGGGTGGTGGAAGGAGGTGGAGAGGGCGACGACGGTTCTGGTGGTAACGAAATAGCCTGAGGCGACCTGGGCGTTGGTAATGTCGGAACCTGCAATAGACTGTTAGGAGTCGCTAAAAGGACAATAAAAGTGGAACATACCGAGATCCTCGAGGAAGAAGCGGCCGCATTTGCGGAAGACTTCTTCTCCTCAGGCTTCGACGCAGTGGAAGCCTGGTTCGCGGACCTTCCTCGCTCTTTCTGATTCTCCCTCTCCTCGTCCTCATCCTCGTCTTCCTCGAGTGCTTTGATGGCGTCGAGTCGTGCTTCTGTCCAGTCCATGACACGGCCGATGGTCATGCCGGCACCTTCAACCTCGCTGGTCGAGTCCGCAACGCCCACACTGCTCGTCGAGACGCCATGCTGGATAAAATTCAGCAAGTCTTGGCAGGCGGTAGCGTATCCTGCGTTGTAGGCCCGTTTCGCGTTCTTCCTGGAAGAACGATACAGTGTTGTGATGCTCAACGCCGCCGCTAAAACACCACCAAAATCAGCAAGATGTTTGTGATAAGACAAAGGGTGAAAAATGGCCCAAACCTTTGAAGTCGTTCATGAGCTGCTTCTCGGCATTCTGCTGGGATGGTAGGGAGCTGACAAGCGTGTTTAGGTTCAGCGACTCCATGAAGGATGAGAAGAAAGAATCAGGCTGCTGTGGTCGACTCACAGAGGCGGCCTACTGATTTATGATTAGTCAGATTACGTCACGTGCAAATGTTCTCTTTCGGGCGGTTTGGTACGAGGAGGAGAAGGTGCACATTCAACGCTCAAATCACACCGTAAAAAGTCTAAATAATTCTATGAATATAGCCAGTAGTTACACCAAGCGTTTCGGCTCCTCCGCCTTCTTTTCCTCGACAGGCACGGGCGCAGGAACAGGAACCTCCTTCACAGTCTCTACCACAACCGGCGTTTTCTCAACAACGGTCTGGTCCGCAGCCTTTTCAGTGACAATCACAACGTCCGCAACCTTGACCTCCACCTTCTTGGCCTCCCCAGTCAGCCCAAGCGTCTCCTTGATCTTGAGCCCAGTAGCACCCTGGATTTTCTCCACGGCGTTGACAGCGGTCTGGTTAACCTGCGCTCGAGCATTTTGAGTAGACTCTTTCAGCATTTCCCATCCCATCACGCTATGGGCTTTAGCAATATCGTGCTTCTGGGCCAGAGTTGGAAGGTAAGCCTCCTCAAGCGAACCAAAGTATTGTGACAAGTTGTGGGTAGTTTCCGGGAGGAAATGGTTGGCCGAGGCAACGAGGAAGAGCGGAGGGAGGAGGAAACGAGTGAGGATGAAACGGTTTCGGGTGATGATGGATCCAGTGAGAGTTGCAACGCCCACGTAGAGGAGTCCGGGTGTTAGGGATTCATTGGGTGAAATGATGGACTTGACACGGTCTGTGTGCAGAAAGCGATGTATGGTTAAGAACGGGGTAGAATTGAGATAAAGAAGATACTACGCACGTTCCACAGCGTGTTCAATCCCAATCCATTTCGAAATCCACCCTTGCAGGTAAGCGTGTGCATCAGAGTATGCGCCCTGGACCTGTCGGCGTGCAGCACCAATTTGCTGCTCAAGAGGAGAGGTTTCCTCGACAAGAAGGATGTCCGGTGTTGGCTCCGAGTACAATGAGAGCTACTCAAACGAATACACAGTTAACGAGCCATTCCTGCATAAACTTGAACAAAGAAGGAATTTACCTTGTCCCTCTTGTCTGCCAGGACGACGCCTGCAGCGGCAGCCAATATGGCTCTTCTGGGCTGTTAGGAAAGCAATTCAGCCACGGTCATATAGCTTCAGTGACTAATTTACATACCAATCGAGACGCAACTCGATACATTGCCTTCCAGCCGGTATAGAAAACGAGAGTAAGGGAGTTGGTTGACCAGATGCAGTGACGGAATCGGACGGGAAGCTCGTGTTTGTCTGATTCCCCGCGCGCAAACAAATGCGCCCATAGGTATCGACAACACCTCGGAAGGGAGTTTACTCCTGAAAACTCGTGTTTCTCCATTTATGAGGGGTTCTACGGCCTCGATAAATTATCACTGTCTGAGATGGTACTAAATATTTTGTTTTTGGGCGCAAGAAGAACGATCTACAAGGATAGCTGCATGTCCGAGCATCGGACGGCAAAGAAAACTTCCTCTTGTTGCCTCGCTTGTGCTTGAAAGCGTGAGTCCACTCATTCTTTTCACACAAAATAGGCTTAAAGGCCATTAGATTGTGTACTTAATGAGACATACAAACAGAGCACTCCGAACTGAGATCTATACAACACATAACTTGAAAACCTAAGAAATATAAAGAGAAATTTAAGCAACGCCTTTATGCGAGCCATGGAGTCCATAGACGGCAAGAACCGCCATCCACATTTTAAACAGCAACAGCAGGGATAGTGGGGGTTGGGCCTGTAGTAGTGCATCAGCATCATTCGCCCTCCCACCGAAGAACTCGAAAGGAACTCACCAGGAGCGATAGGCAAAGTCGGGAATGGGGTAGCCGCGCACGAGCCCTGAATATCATCCAGAGTCTTGCCACCCGGGATGGTAGGAACGTTGGGGTTGGCAGGCGGGACAGGGATAACCGAGGAGCAGTCAACAAGGGTGCTGCGATCGTTGCCGAGAGTCGCGAGCTTGACCATGGCTGCGCGGAAGGCGCTGGCCATGAGAGCCTGGTTGGTGGCGAGTTCTTGCCAGCGGCATGCAGTTCTGTTAGAGAATAGCATGAGGGGTGGTTTT
This sequence comes from Candolleomyces aberdarensis, assembly GCA_004126415.1. Lineage (NCBI taxonomy): Eukaryota > Fungi > Basidiomycota > Agaricomycetes > Agaricales > Psathyrellaceae > Candolleomyces > Candolleomyces aberdarensis. Next base: position 30,426 of record SDEE01000400.1, on the reverse strand, counting down.
TTGGAGGGCTAAAGGAGAAAAAGACGTACCGGGGATCACGAGCGATAGCAAAGTCGGATTGCATGCGGAACTCTCCAGGGAGAGGAGAGAGGACTTCGGCGAATCCGGTAGTTGGGCCGGGGTTGAGCACACCCTCGAGCAAAGTCTAAAATCCCGGTCAGCAATATTCAAACAAAACCAGAAACAAGTCCTACCTCGACGAAGAACTGAGAATCGAACACATCAGGGGTAGAGTCCAAAGGTGAACCTCGGATACCGGTGTTCAATCCGACCTGCGCCGCAATCGAGTGAGACGCCAAAAGGTCAACAGTCTCATCCGCGCTGAACCCAGCATCAGCCATCCTGTTCAAAATCTGGGTAACGCTGTTGCCGGGTCCAGGAACGAGACCGGACGGGGATGCTTGAGAGGTAAAAGGACGACCGGCCATGAACTCGAGACGGGGAGAGCCAGGGCAGTTAGCCATGCCCGCTGCAGCAACGAATTGAACACTAAAATGAGATRGTTCATTCTTAGATTAGATATCAGRAGTAAGGAAGATGAGTAGCAAGGCTTACATGTCACCGAGTGAGACATTGTGAGCTTGAGCGGCGGCACGCTCCGCAGCGACGATGGCTTGGAGGTTTCCGTTTGGAGGGAAAGTGAGCTCGATGTTCGAGTGCTCAATGATGGAACCATCAGATCCTCCACCGCTATGTATAGGCCGTCACATGAGAAAATGGTAGTAAGCGGTGTGTGAGGAAAGACTCCTACCCAAATTGTCCTGCAGCAGTTCGAGAAGGAGAGAAACCGATCGAGTCGTGGAAGGCGAGTCGAAGGGCCTTGTGGACGCCATCCTCTGAGCGGGATGTTAGTCTCAATATCACCGTATCACTGAGAATGTGCTACTCACGGCAGGTTCCGCCATTGAGAATACCGGTCTGGATATCGTCCAAAACATCGAACCAGACGCAGCACTGCAGAAGGGAGGAGGATCGTCAGTGTCAGGAAAGATTTCCGGTGAAGCGGAGGAGAGAGAATACGTACTCTGTCGTCGTCAACGGTTTGACCTCCGGGGCAGGTCGCTCGCCTTTCAACGGCTGGGCCAGCCAAAGCGAGGGCAGCAGAGACAAGTGCAACAAGAGCGGTGAAACGCATTTTTACAGTTAGATCTCGAGAGTGAGAGAGAGTGAAGAGGATTTGAGAGAGGAGATAGGTTTTCAGAGAGCCGTTTGAAGTCTGAAGTTTATCCTTCTACCACACATCGTATTTATACTCTTTCTTCGATGATCTACCCCCACAAGTCTCCGGTAACTCGGGCTCTAGTCGCATGGCACCTAGCAAGAGTAAGAATCTCATTACGATACGATGTAGGTAACAAAAGACAATGCTGTGGTTGACCTGCATGTCTGAGTGCCGTATACATGAGACGTACAGTTGAAAGCTGTAGGCTCTCAATCTCAATCTCGTACACTAGAAACGGTGTCTATAGCACCTAATTGGTCTGACTCGTTAGCCGGGATCATTGATCAGGTAAAAGCGCCGTTCTATCATCGACCTCCGTTGCACCGAGACGGTGTAAATCAGCCGTTTAAGAAATCCCGTCAAAGTAATTCCCGTTTCGGGCTTTGGTAGGGCTTCATGGTTGTCCCCCATGATAGGTTAGACCAAACACCTCCGATTCTCGCGAGTCGGAGATGCCTTTGATCCTAATTAGACACCCATTTCCTCGTTAGCAGAAGAAAAGATAAGTCTGAAAGCCTATGTCAAAATGGTAGACCGATTATGACTTCCATCCGAGTCTTCTTGCCGCAGTTCCGCTGCGGAAACATTCTGATCAATCGCAGAGAAAATCACGATGATAACGTATCATGAGAGACTAACTCTAGCTGTATCTACTAATAGACCGCAATCAACGGCCCGATCCCGACTTCCAGAAAGTCTGTTCAGGGCCATGGAGGTAGCCAAGTCTAATGGAGCATCGGAGGTAGAATCGCCAAGTTCACATATTCTAGGAGCTCACTTCCCTCTAAACATCAACAGTTTACGGGCGGTTGGCGACGCACAGTCTCGAACCTGATGCTATCATATTCAGCGCTCCACTCGAAACACTTCTACAAGTTGTCTCATCAGAGTCAACGCGTTGCTGTAGAGTTTGTTCCGTTATGTCCCTGTTAGAATGCTTCGATCCTACAAACGATGCAAAGTTGACAAACAACCTGTGTGCAACCATAACTGTCGAGGAGTTGCTCAGCAAACGAGAGTAATTCGATTAACCATGTGCTCAAGGCATGAACTCACCGCGTAGGCAAGGTGAAAACAATACGAAACTATATCAAGGATTCCTCTTGACCGTGGCACCCCACATAGTCATAACTTGTGAGTTTTGGCGGCATTTGACCCGAGCTGAGAAAGCATGGGAAGCGGAGGTGCACCTTGTTCACAGTAGATCACACGAAGTTTACTTTCTTCGAGCAGACAAACCCGACCTGGGCATTGCAAACCCAGGTTAGAGATCAGCAGTTCAAGAGGAAGTCCACAAAAGAGAGTGTGTGGTTGGCAGATAGTGAGAAGATCCAAGCTCTCTATTTGGAAGAAGTCAGTGGAGCGGACGATTACATACATGGATTGAATTGGAAGTACTGGTCAATAGCTGCCCCCGTAGAATCAAGGTATCACGCCTACCTGGGGTAGCGTAATAAGACTAGCTTGTATTGTACCGCGATATGTTTTTCTCAAGAACAAACTGCGAGTCAACCTAACCACTCAAGTATCTTTACAGCGAATGGCCCACGATCACGTATACGGAAAGTGATGATGATAAACCCGGCGCAGTCTTTACCAAACCACCAAACCCAGATGCCGTCACACGCATGTGATCTTGAATACTTGGCCCCAAAAGAAAAACAATCGGTATTCCAAACCTCCGTAACGCAGAACTCGGCAATGGACTTGTGTGAACGGTGCAGAGGGTAAGGAGCACGAGGTGATTGTTTTGTAGTACAAACCATCACCGTAAAAGAGAGGAGATCGCCGAAACGAAATAGGCGAATGCCGCAACGCACAGCTCACCTGTCAATGCCATCGTACAACGAACAAAACCGCCCAAAACGCGGCTGGATTTGACCGTCAACTCTCGCGTTAACCCCAATCCGAGACGGGATCGGCCTGCGCGGCAGCTCAATGGACCAATCCAAGATGCTGAATTGGTGTCTCAACCCCGCATCAAGAAAAAGACGAAATCTGACTTGACACGCTCTCGAGACACAAAGAGATCGGCACAAGGGATACCTATTCAGTCGGCCTGATCGAGAAGCACTGGAATAGAGAAGCACTGGAATTGAGAAGCACTGGCAAGGCCCCGGTTTCATAAAGTCAAAAATCAAATTGAGCATCTTTGAGAAGAGAAGCTGTCCGGAATCCAGGTCAGTGCGAAGTTACCCCTCCACTGGATCTCTAGCGAGAGAGAGGACTCACTACAACAACGTTACGGTAACCCGAGTGTATTAGGCATCCTTTGATAGGTTTAGGTGAGTGCCATAACTCGAGCCATGCTGAACAATGATATATCGGCGTCAATATCTCACTTGCACGTTGTTTGTGAGCAATGGGAATGCGGTGATTGGTGAAACCGATACCCAAACGCCAGTGCACAGCATGAGTTACGGAGGCCTAATGCGCGCCACCATTGAGTTTTGGTTGCTTTGACTCCTTGGCAGTGGCTCGAGGATCGTAGGACCGGTGATCGCACTCTACTGCCCAGGAACCGGATTAACTGAATCAAGGTACAGGGGCATGTACAAGAAGACGAGCGGAGCCAAAGAAATTGCCACTCACACGAAAAGTAGCGACCACGCTCGACTCCACTCAGACAGAGAAGTCCGAGTCCGTAGCATCAATGACTTGTGTTCAGAATGATAAGCCAAGCTTCCCGCCGACAAAACCCAAGTTGATAATCATCATCGAGAGAGAGTAGAGCGGGGTACTGTCGCCTTGGTCGGTACGAAGTTTCCCCGATCGAGAGGGAAAGAACGTTGCATAAGGGATGCCCGCCCCTTACACCTCTTTCAAAAAGGGCCACTCGGGGACGCGATGCGATCTGAAAGGAAAACAAAAAATCAGAAAAAGAAGCAACGCTGACTGTTAGCAGCCAAAAGGACATGAGAGAAATACAGCATCGGCACCGTGACCGAAGGGCCTGACCGCGACGGTAGGGCTCGGACCCAAATACTCAGCGACAGGACTTCTTTTCCAGACCCAATGATGATAATGAATCTATAAACCCAGTAGTATGTATCTAGGGTGTATTACAAGTTGGCGGACATTACCCATACACGAATCACAAGTACCACCTCTCCCTCAACCTCTTGCTCTGCACCATAGGCCTCGTAATTAAAATCGCTACAACCAGCCCGGAAACCGTGAGCACAAGCTGCGCCTTATTGAAACTCTCACTGAGCACATCAAACGTGTTCGATGGAGCAACACGCGTAAGGAACATGTCAAGTCCAAATGCAAACACCAGGGACGTGGATTCCAAGAGTGCTGGAGCTGTCACAATTTTTTGCACGTTGGAAACCTGAGGTAGACAGGAACATCAATGAAAGCAATCAGAATTGGGGTACAAGGGGCAGGGTTAAGGGGTTAGAGTAACTGACCTGGTAATTATGAGAAATAACCCTCTTGGGGTCGTCGTATACCACAGGATCGTACTGGAAAAGGCCTTCTTCTGCCTCTTCTGACGTGGGTTTTCGGTGAGGTCGTCTCGGGTTCAGTAATCGGCGGGGAAAGCTTTGGATTTTGCCATTCTTCGTCGCAACTAGTAGCAAGAACAAAAGATGAGATTAGGAGTTTAGTTGCACGTAAGCGGAAAGACGGGATCCGTAGACCGAAACTCACCAATAAGATCCTTGGCCGTAATCCCAAACTTGGTCGTGGTGGGTGCGAGCGCACTCAGAGCATGCGGGAAGACAAACGACTCTTCGTATGCCGATAGGTCAGCCGTAGCGTTCACAAACGCAGACATATCAGAACTGCAGTCATGTCGAGTCAGCACGGAGCCAATCTGCTTGCTTGATGACTGCAAACGCACCTCTGAATCTTCTCGTCCACCCCGTTCCCTTCAAACAGCTCCACAGTGACAAGCCTGTAGCCCTTCGTTCCCTTCACATTCCCCGTCTCGACAAACTCGCTCTCATAATAATGATACACCAACCAGTTCTCCACCAACGCCGCTTTCACATCGCACGTTCCATGGTTCGCCGGAATCTCTGCATGGTACACCACAGTACCCTTGGCACTATCCACCAGATACACTCCACACAAATTTCTGTGGGGGTTCACGGTGAGAGCAGTGAAGAGCCGAGGGTTGAGGTACTTGTACAAAGTCGTACGGTTTCCTAAGACTTTGCCAAGAGACGCGATGGGGCCCCTGGATGCTGGCGGAAGGACGGTCTGGATCTCCTCTCCTTGAGGAAGAGGAAGAGTCCATGTAGGGTAGGCTGTAGCTTGCGCTGGGCCATCTGAGCTGGAAGAGATTTGGTACCCTTTGATGTTCTGCTGCCGACTGAACCTCGAGCGGAGTGGGAAAGAGAGTTTATCCAGGATGGTTGAGAAGATGGTCCGAGAGGCTTGATTGTTTGGGTAGAGGTGAACCTACATAGAAAGTTGTTAGGCATGAGGAGAAACAGAGACATAGGTAGTACGCTTACCTTCATTGCCTCGTCAAGAAGGACAACAAATTTGCCGTGGTGATCCAAGAGGAACGCTTCCAAAGCGAGACCCTGGAAGACAGAGACGCTTTCAAGAACACCAGGTGAAGGTGCCTCGCGACTCAAGTCATCCCCGTTCAGCGCATTGATATGGTAAACAACCGTGCTATCATCCTGGACCAAGCAAAAAAGGTCAGCACCACAAAAAACACCAATGATCATCCATCCACTCACGTTCTCAGTCCGCCTTTGGGCAACAATCACAATCTCAGGTTCAACACCATCGCTGACCGTCTTCAGAGTCCACATCTTGATCGGCGTGATAGCGACTCCAGCACTCTCAACTGCCTCCAACGACCTCTTCCAGATAACGTTCCCATTACTCGAGTCGATTCCGAAAACCACACCAGAAGTCGTGGCGCTGACGATAATCTGCCTGAAACCAAACGTGTCTCGCGATAGAGGACCGTCGGTGGATGAAGCAGCAGCGGAGGACGTCGCGGATGCGTAGGACCCAGTCACGAATCGTTTACCAAAATTGACAAGGTATCTGGGAAAGTCCTGGTTTGAAAGGTTAGGTTAGCTGCGGTACCCTCAGTGCGAGGATTAGGGAGTAAGTAATACGTACTTGAGCCTGGACGATTTGGCGTCCAATACGATGGGCAAAGCTCTCGTCTCTCTGGAGGTCCCCTTCCGTTGCGACGCGCTCAGGAAGTTCAATGAACTCTACGTGTGTCGTCGTAGCTAGCGCCTCTTCGCGAACCCACTGTAGCTCCGAACCCTTGTATAGTTGGATAGAGCCGGTGGTCGTCGTTGTGAACACGGTGGTTTCTCCAGATGGTGACACGCCGACGGTGAACTATGGCCATCGTCAGTAAAAAGGGTGGATGAAACGGTGGGCTGACTTACGTGTGCGATTTTTCCGTGTTTCTCGGTCGACAATGGCAACTGGGTCGTAGTTTCTAGGGAGTCTGTCCCACCGAGCTCAAGGGTGATTTGCTGATTCCAACGTCAGCCTAGAGTCCCCGCAAAAAGTGATGTAGCTCTTACCTCGAGCTTGGTAGACCAATAAGTCCTGGCAAGGTGCGGAGAGCCATTGACCGCGTGCCCCGCAAAAGAATCAGTAGCGTCCTGTCCGCCCAGGGCTCTCGCAGCTTTCAAGTTGGACCCATCATCGTCAACTTTCAAAACCGTCGAGCCAAGCTTGTTCAAGCCGACCAACACACCATGGCTGGAGAGACCAACATCGATGATTGATGTGAATTGCTCCCCACTGAGCGTGTTTGGCTTCTTTTTCTTCAAGTCCGGTGTGAGGGGTAGGTACTTGACGAGACCTTGCTCCAACCACACGACCGCAGGTGATGCCGCGCTGGTGAAGGTGAAGAGGTCCGTTGAGGGATCGTGGATGCTTGAGTGGATCTCCGAGCTCTGGATGAGCTGACCGGTGGAAGCAGATAAAGATGCGACGTGGAGGGTAAGAGAGGCGAATGACGTCGACACCCCAATCGCGTATACAGTCTCCGGAGTTGATACGAGTCGGTCAAAGACAGTAAGGGAGGTCTGGTCTTGTGATGCCCAGGACCAAACAGGTTCTCCGGTGGTAGCGCTGAGACGGGTGACTGTATGTCCATTAGAGATGGAGTATATATCTTGAGCTGACTTGTCGAAAGCCACGTCTTTGCCGAGTTGGTGAGGCTCCACGAGCAGCCCTTCCGAGTTTGAGTGTAGGTGGTGTTCGAGGACGACCTCACCAGTTTTGACGTCTATCGAGCGTACAGTGGCGCCTCCAGGGCCAGATAGTGTTACAACGACTGCGTTCTCTATGGGTTCAGACATTCAAAAGCAAAGAAATTGACCACGCACCATCGCCGTTTTGATAGAATCCTATAATTCTGTCCTCTGCGTCAAATATGTATCTCCAAGCTACGTGTGTCTGTCAGTATGGATTTCAAAGGCTGTACAATCTTTACGCACCTATTGACCCATCCTTCTCTTCAATGGCTGCCAAAACATTGTTTCCGGTTGCCGTTAGAATTAGATTTCGTCCATCCACCGACGTAAACCTCGGTGCTGTTGATTGCGAGGCGAAAGAGGGAACACCAATGAGYTCTTTATGCCAGTCGACGACGCCAACGTCAGACTCGTGCAGCGCCCAGCATCCYARRGTRTAGAATAGGAGAAGAAAGGGAAGCAACCGCATATTTCGCGGCTCTTCGAGACGGGATTAAGCTCTGCCAGCTGACCCTCGCCGGCGTTCACTTGGATCGCAATGCGCAGGATTKGGCATATCATTCTCACGTCCGAAAGAGGCAATATATWCCCACCGYTAATTGTACCCAACCGTCCAAAGCCATCTCCCGTAGCGCACTGACCACTTCTCCTCCTCCTCGACCTCATATTCACCATAAATCCTCCAAATTACACTCTATAATGACCTACTCACCAGACAAGTGGATTGAACAGCTCAGACAATGCCGACATTTATCAGAACAAGACATGACCCTGCTCTGCGATAGAGTAAAGAGCATCCTGCTCGAGGAATCCAACATTCARCCCGTCTCGAGCCCAGTAACAATATGCGGCGACATCCACGGCCAATTCTGGGACCTTATCGAGCTGCTGAGAAGGGGAGGRGACGTCCCAGACACAAGCTACATCTTCATGGCACGTAGGTTAACCCTTCGTCCAGAGGATGCTGTGAAGTAACTCATGTTCATCTT
>SDEE01000400.1:0-22013 GCA_004126415.1 Candolleomyces aberdarensis | reverse complement strand
TTCTCTGTTTGYGTGCTACAGGGCGATTTTGTCGATAGAGGACACTACAGTTTAGAAACTGTGTCTTTGCTTTTCGCTTTAAAGGCACGGTAAGCCYAGAGYTCGTTTTGAARYGAAGAAGCCGRGATATTCATGCATGTGATGAACAGGTACCCTGATAAGGTCACCCTTCTGCGCGGGAACCACGAGAGCAGGCAGATTACGCAGGTGTATGGATTCTACGGTGCGATTTACTGCACTCTGTGAGATGTCCCRGCCTCATTGAGCCGCCCAGACGAATGTCAGCAGAAGTATGGCAGTGGGACAGTATGGAAAGCTTGCTGTAGCGTTTTCGACTTTCTCAGCATAGCAGCGGTGCGTGGCTTCATCTGTTCGGGCGCTTGTGCGTTTWCTGAATTGCGAATCCCAGATYATCGACGGCACAACGTTCTGTGTACATGGCGGTCTATCGCCCGACATCCGCACTCTGGACCAGATTCGGGTGTTGTCAAGATCACAAGAAATCCCKCACGAAGGAGCATTCTGCGGTACGCCTACCCTCTTCATCCTTCTGACGTACTCACTCTGATTCCCTTCAAGACCTCATGTGGTCAGATCCAGATGACATCGAGTCATGGGCAGTTAGCCCTCGAGGAGCAGGGTGGCTTTTCGGAGGTAGCATYGCACAGGAGGTAAGCACCGSTAKACCCTATCCCMGACAACGCACCCACATACCTACTGACGATTAACCAATCAGTTCAACCACGTAAACAAACTCAGYGTCATCGCCCGCGCCCACCAGCTCGTGCAAGAAGGGTACAAATACATGTTCGACGAACAACTCGTGACAGTGTGGTCGGCCCCAAATTACTGCTAYCGTTGTGGAAACATGGCGTCCATTATGACAGTACACGAAGACGGTAGTAGAACGTTCACAGTGTACGATGCTGCTGTCGAGAACGATAGAGATAAAGGGCAGGGTAGAAGAATAGTGAGTTTTTTCCTTTTCGTCAGGGAAGCCGGTTTGCTGAAACGTAGTCCCGCAGAGTAACATGCCTTATTTTGTATGATACCCGGTCTYCAGACTTCTATGACGATTCTCGTTATCCTTTCGTTAACGTTTCGATCGGTGCTATCGGTATAAAGACAGGTACGGTTAAGCGCATGACCACCGTGCCTTACTACGGCCTTACTACGGCCCTCATGGTTGCAGCACCCTGGCTCCTTGCGCCTTGAGGTTTCCTATACGCGTAACCGGTGACATACGGTTATGCACCTTATTGAAAGCCAGAGCGCCAAAGCGCATAGAGGTTTGGAGCCCACCCACTCATGACGTCTTGACTCTCGATCAAGAATTGCAATGACATCGCACGGTCTCCACATAGTTGAAACGCCTATATTACGCTCTCAAACAGCCTACACCGTCTCCTCCTCATCACTACTCAAACGTATTCACCACAGGAAGCCTTGTCAAAAACCGAAATTYTCAAGAAAAGTCAAGCACAGCAGAAATGGCAACGAACAGCTYCAACCCCCTGGACAAACTCKCCWCCCYAGACCACCCCGTCGCCGACAAAATCACCGAACCGCTCCGCACATTCCGTGACGCTCCCATCGTCCAAGACCCCTTGAAGAAAGCCGAGAGGGTAACCACCGCAACCCAAAACGTCGTCGAAGGCAAGCTGGATCCCGTGGTCAACAGACGCGGGCAGCGTTCAGTCCAAGTACAAAAGATCGTTTTCGTAAAGGGCATTTTCGATGTGTTTTTATCGCTCTCCCTGGTGTTTTTCCCTTCGCTCTTCTTTGAYGGGCCTATACCGAGAGCCGTTTCTTGGATTACTGGCCTGGTGAGTTCARTTTATGTGTACTGTTATTGTGGAGGAGCGAGGCTAACCTTGGTTATTAGACCCAGACGAGTAGGCACGAAGACTCCCCAGCCGCCTACGCTCTCGCTTCTCTCATCATGGGGTGYGGCTGGGCAGGTATCTCAGCYGGCGAGTCCACCTCAGACGACGCCTACAAAGTCGTCGGTACGTCGTACCCCACTAAAAAGCCAATCACTTTTATTRACTTYCACCTCTCCAACAGCAACCCTAAACGGCATCTTCGCCCTAATGTCCCTCATCGGATGCGTCCTCCACCCACACATGTACGGCTCCTCCTTCCTCTTCCTCGCAGGCCTACAAGACGTCTTCTGGTTCTACGCCATCGTCTCCGCAGGCAACTACGACGTCCTCGAGACCATCGGCATCTCACCCAAAAGAATCCGCAAAGAAGCTGACAAGCTCGCTGGCCAGGCCGCTGAACGCTACGCAGCTAACGGTGCGGAGGGCGCGGTTAAAGGTACGGTCAGGGGCGTCCAGGGTGAGGGACAGAGGGTTGTGACCACGAACCCCTTTGCGCCTGTTAACCCGACCAACTAGAAAAGAGAGTAATGGGTCTTGGCTGTTTTTCCATTCACCTCATCCTGATTTTGTTGTATATTCACTATGGAGTTCTTTGTACTAGTACTAACTGTATATTGACACTAATTGTTAGTTTGTATCGATAGCTGGAGTGGGATCCTCTCTKTTTGATTTGTTCTACCATCGGTCGTTTTNGCAAACTCAAATTTATTCAATTTTGCCTGTCGTTGATGGTGCTACTCTACATGCGTTGCGGACAAGGGAGCGTAAAGAGGCCATCCCATCTCGTAGTCAGTACGCCGATATCGGCGAGGATGTCCAACCAGAGACTCGGAGTTGAACGTTGAACCCGAAGGTCGGTATACCATAGGAGCTATACGAGCGCTTCCACATAACCTCAACCAACCACGCATCGAAGAGGATAAAATAAGACTGGACATGTTACGACATATTGTGGCGACAACAGAATACAATCATTCCACAAGAAGAAAGGTTTTACACATAAGGAAGAAAGGGGGGTAACACAAGTAGTAAGGAAACAAAGGAGGAGAGAAACGAGTTCTTGGAAATACAGAAAATATAACATTGTGCATCAGATAATGGGTGCAGACCAAGCATCATCAAGAATACCTACTAGGCGGGAGGAGGCAAAAAGGGGGAAGGCGAGAAAGGTGGGTAACATCAATAGACACACCATAGGAAAGGGCAAGGTCGGACAAAAAAGAAAGAGAGGAAAAATAATCGGTGAGGCATTAGGCGTGCTGTTCATGATAATCATATCCAGGGACGTTTGGGCTTCCGTTAAAAAATCTGGAAGATTTATGGTTGCTTGGTCTTGAATCGTAACAGAGGTGCAAGTCCTGAAAGTGCGCAAGCCTTCTGCAAGAATTCGTGCTATAAAAAGGATTCAGTATTTTTCGAATTGCCGGTAAAAACAGAAAATACCAACCTCGAGCAGCTCGTCGGCAGTTGCACGGCTTCCGACATCGACACAGAGACAGACAGCCAAGAAGCTCTTGAGCTCACGACTGAGGGCCTCAGGCTTCTTGAGGGTGGGGGTTCCGTTGGTTGCGATGAGGTACAACGCCTTGAGAGGTTCCTCATCCAGATAAGGAGGCTCGTTCTCAATCATCTCGATCGCCATGATACCCAGAGACCAGATATCGACCTTGGCACCATACTCCTTCTGCTTGACGACTTCGGGGGCCATCCAGTAAGGTGTACCGACCATGGTCGCCCGCTTCGACTTCTGGTCCGTGAGCTTCGCGCAGAAACCGAAATCGGCTGCAAAATCGACGTTAGCACCCGCACCATAGCAACAGTGTAGGACGTACTAATTTTGACTCGACCCTGAGCATCGAGGAGAACGTTATCGGACTTGATATCACGATGAATAATGCTCTGGCTGTGAAGGTGCTTCAAGCCTCTGCAGGTCTAAAACAGAAAGCGTAAGCTAGATGTCGGAAGAATTGACAGTGGTACATACCTCCAAGCAGATACTCGAGATTTGATCCTCCACCAGGGTGTTATTCTCGATGATGTCGGTCAAAGCACCGCCCTCCATGTACTCCATGACGACCCACAACTCGGAGTTCTTGACGAGATACGAATTGAGGAAGTTGACAATATTGGGGTGCTGCGACTCCTTCATGACGAGAATCTCGTTCACGATGAGCTCCTTACGGGGCTGGTGTGAGAGGTCCATCTCCTTAATAGCGACCTTCTTCCCTGTGGCGATCTCCTTCGCAACATACACATGACCAGAGGCACTGTTAACGTTACGTCAATAAAAAGTTAAATACTGGGACAGAAATAAGACGTAGAACGTACCCTTGTCCGACCTTCTTGATCTTGCTATAGATCAACTTGGGATCTTCATCACACACGACCTGACGCAGCTTCTCCATGATCTGCACTTCCGTCATCGTGCTAATCCTCTTCTCCTTCGGCTTTTCCAATGCAGCCGCGGCTGCTGCGACACTGCCAGCTGAAGGCGCTGGCTTCGCGGGCTTCTCCTGTTGCTGGATTTGAACCTTCTTGGGTTGCAGAGGCAACACAGGCGGTGGCCCTTCAAGAGCGCCAGCTGCTCCACCTGCAGGCTGAGTAGCAGGGGCGCTAGTGGCAGGCGACGATTTCGAAGGAGGACCAAGTCCTGGGCGGGCAGCATCTACCTTTGCCTGCAGGGCAGCGGCTTGTCGATCCTCCCGTTCCCGTTGATCCCGTTCCTCTTGCCGACGCCGCCTATCCTCCTGCTCCTGCGCTCTTTGCTCTTGGAGACGCTGCTCTTGCAACCGCTGCTGCTCCTGTTGCCTGGTTTGGCTAGTAGATGATTGGAGGGCCGGCGGTGTTGGGAGGGATTCCTTCCGAGCGGGGAGATTAGATCCGGGTCCGGGAGAAGGTCCTTGAGGTTTGGTTCTTGAGCGGAGCTCATCATAGGAAGGCGTAATGTCTTTCGGGGGCTGAGGGGCTGGGCGATTGCTGGAGACAACGGGCCGAGGGGGAGGGGGTCGCGAAGCCTGCGGGGCATTGGGTATGGGCAACGGCCCGCGTGGGCCTTGCACAGAGGATATTGCATTAGCAACGTGAGAGCCGTTAACATGTTCTGCGGCACGAGCAGCAGCGGTAGAGAGGTTGTCGGTGCTGTTGCTACGACCGAGACCGGGCGGTGATGTTTCTTGCCGTTTGGGCAGGGGTCGGATGTCGTTGCTGCTGGAACTGGCTTTGCTTATGCCCCCGAGCCCAGTGCCGGCGTTGAATCGAGGAGGGGCACCGACAGACAGATCGTCCAACTCCTGCTTCTGTCTGTCGGTGTAGAACTCGAGGACGTCCAGCACAGCCTGAGGATCTTTCGCATAATCCTCTCTCGTGATGGCGGATTTAGTCAGTAATTTGCTCCATTGCTCGGGAAGGCCCTGATTTTGGCGGATGAGTGACGCCTCGCTTCAAATTTAGGGTCAACGCACCGTGAAAGCACCAGAAACAGGGTCAAACCCAACGTGAACCTTGTGCACAAAGTTGGTGGGACTGCTGTAGCTCATCAAAGGGCTTCGAGAGTAAACATCGTCTTGCCAGCTGTACAACTCCTCGTCGCTCTTGAGGGAAAGGAAATAGCGCTTCTGGTTCGTCTCTAGTATCAGACAGTAGGGCTTCAGATCCGTCCGCTCGATGTTGGTGATATCGCGCAGGTAAATGACACTTTGCATCGGGGCACTCTGTGATCCCGACGATGTCAGCCTCGATAAGATGAAGCAGAACCAAAACACGGTTTAGCGTACCTCGCTCTTGTGGACGCTCAATATTTGCTCCTTCAACACCAGGAATTTCCTCTGCCACAGCCAGTTACCAAAACCGTCCTCCTTCATGCTCACGTTGCCAGACCGGATAACCTGAGAGCCCATGGTTTCATCAGAGCCACGATTTGGCGTTGCACCGATGCCAGAGTAGGACATGTTGCTGAACGTTGATGCTGAGGGCGTTGGCGAGTTGTTGAGGTTGAATGAAGAGTTGTAACCAGAGCTTGAGAGAGCGTTGCTTGTCGAGTACAAGGGTACTTGATCGTTGCGTCTCTGCGGTGCTTGGGGCGCGGCTCGCGATGGGGTCAGAGAGTTGGATGAGACCTGGTGGTACGACATAATTTATAGAGATCCGAGGGGGAAGGCCACAGGTCGTCGACAATGGGCCACGCTAGTGACAATGAGAATCGCAGGTGACGCTGAGGAAAGAAAGGCTGCAAGGATTGGATGTCGTGAGCGTGGCGAGACGTTATGCTGGCCAAAAACGAGCGCAGCGTCGAGAGGCCCTGGTCGTCGTCAGATAGACGTGAGATACCGTCGTCGTCGTCGTCGCCGGCGATGAGGAGTGTCTGAGATTGCAATGTTGATGGCGGTGTTTGTGAGTGTCGCACAGCCACACGGATACTTCCGGTCGCCTTGGGCGACCCAGTGGGCGCCACACAATTTAGAAAGTGAAGCCAAGCCTTTGTTAAGAGAAGGGACAGGGCATTGTTTATCACAATGGCTAGAAGTACATAGAAATACAACGGTGCGCTCCGACATTCAATACAAAGGTTAAATTAAGACACTCTAACAAGAGCATGTTCTTGGTCTCCAGGGAACGCCGCACTTGTAACAAAACTCTTTAGTGCAGCGACAAACCATGTGGTTGCAGCCTTCCGTCTTGTCAATAATGGCCTTGCACTCTGGACAGGTACCCCACTCTTTTTCCTTGGCCAGCTGTCGAACCTTCTCCATCTCTTGATTCTGCTCACAGCTGTCACCGGGATGCCCTCGTTCTCTGCAGGTCACACATATCGAGATGTTACATGCCTCGCACGTAACCGTTTGGCCCTGGCTGTACGACGCCGCCGAACCCAGGAATTCCGAGCACTTCGGCTGTGGGCAGTAAATTCTGTCCTGATGTGGTGTCCCAAATTCCAGACAAGCAGCGGCGAAAAGCCGGCTGAGGCTGTCATCGAGGAATGGGGTCACCTCAGCAGAATCTATGGCCTGCTTGCAGCATTTCATTGGAAAGCTGCTTTCATCCTTGATGCATATGCTGACCAGCGTGACGATACATCCTTCACAGAAGAAATGACCGCAAGCTGCTTCCAAGCAATCCAGAGCAAAGAGTGAATCGCGGCATCCCACGCACTCGACCCTGTAGTTATCCGCGAGTAAGTCATGGTCCGTTCTACCCAAGTACTCTATGCGTACCTCTCCTTTCCCTTTCCCAAAGGCTTTCCAGCAATAAAACAATCTAACCCGTCATCAGTTGTGCTGTCTTGTGCCGGTGGCCGAATACTTTCGCTGCAGCGAGCAAGCAATGTTCATCAGGTCAGGTAATTCGTGGCTCAACATCGAGAACCGAAACGTACTAGTAGGCTTGCCTCATGCTCCCGAAAAGCGCTCGGAACTCATGATGCTCCAACAGAATTTGACAGTGCGTTTTATCCAAAACGTTTTCACTGTTTCTCCACGCAAAGCCTTCACGATTCACGTCAATATCGCCTTGCTTAACCAAGGCATTTATGACGCGTTGGCATCTATGACAAATTTCATTTCAACGTTAAGCGCTAAGCGCTCGGGATGCTAGGGGCTACTCACCTAGGCGCATTTGACTCGTCCCCATCATCCCTATAAAGGCGAACTGTCAGTTTACCTTTCTCTCGTCATCGAGGAGAAAGAAAAATGCCCACGTCAAGCCTTCTCCCAGCAACCCAAAGAACCTCTCGTCCTGAACTACCTTTTGACACTGCGTCGCAGCAGGAAAGTCCCTCCCACTCTCCATAGCCACCGCAGCCTCATGGTCGTCCACAGCCGCCTGCTCCATAATAGCCAACGCCAAAATACAAAGCAGACCCTCGTCCACACAAAATTCCTCTATCCCCATACCTAGCTCGGTCTCGTTCGACAGGCTCCTAGAAACACCGTTCAGAGCAGTGCGCAGCTTCAGCGCATGGTCTTGAAAGAAGCGCTCATCGTCCACCACCTCGCCCCGAACAGCTCTCGGGCCAGGCGCCCGCTGAAACCAAGATGCTTGCGCTTTGTTCCTCTCCGTAATTGAAGAGTCGATGTCATACACCGTGAAGAGGACGTTAACCAAGCTGGCGCCAACCTCCAGCTCCTGGAGTAACTGCCCTGCATCAACAAGGATGTTACAACAAGAGTTGGATCCTGAGGCACCGGACGCAGACATTGCACACAGATAAGCTTGCGAGAAGTGCTTGGGTGGGTGCGATGACTGCAAAAGCGCTCTTAACCAGACAAAGGAGGCTGCCTCTTTATAGTCAGCTCCATTCACACGATCCCCGGGCCCAGGCGCACAGCGCCTCGAGGATTGAAGCTGTGGATCAATAGTTAACAGCTTTTCTATACATTCCACTCCTTCTGCGGAAAATCCACACACAGGATTATCAATCACACTTCTTCTCCAGCGCCATCTACGTTCTCCTCTAGATAGATACAAAATCCTACAATTGAATGTGTGATACAGATGCGCGGTATACCAAGCTCAAGCTACACTGAGTACGGAGACTACAACAACAAGGGTGTGAGTGACAGACAATAATAATAATAAAAGAAAGAATAGAAAGGTAAAAGGGCTCGGACGAAAGAAAGAAAGAAAGGAGGCATAGAAAGGGGGGTGAGCCAAAATACCTATAAGAAAGGGGTGATGAGATAAATAATTCAACAGGAAGTAAACTAGTATACGAGGATACCAGCCATCGTCAGAAAGGGGAACGCATAAGTAAATCATGAACCAAAAAGGCGGGAGAATGAATATCTGGACATAAAAGAAAGGGTAGAAGAACATAGGCATAGTCTATCACCTGCTCCAACGGCACAAGTACCAGGCGGGCGAGGGTCCATGAAGATACATACGATAGCACACATAAAAGCCATATATATATGAGTTGACCAACAGGGTTCGAAGCCTTCAAAAGTTGCCACCATGCATAATGACCCGATAGAGCGCGTTCGCTTCCTCGAATCTGGCGTGATGAAGACAGAAGCTTGACATCTCGGCACAGTCAGTATCAGAGCGTGGGTCGATAATCTTGAGCTTGATAAGTGACATGAAGAACCGGCAGAGCTGTGAACGCATTAAGCAAAACCATCCCAAAGAACAGGTGATTGACGTACGTGCTGCAACCCTTTCTCAAATCGGTCGTCACTGATCAAACCTTGCTGTTGTTCACGCTCGGCCTGCTCGATCCAAATGATGCATTGCTGGATAAACAGTCCCAAAACCTCGATGCGTACAAGGTCCGCTACCGCAGAGTATCCCGCAACCTTGATAAAGGTCTGATCCCGCAGCAGCCGTCCCATTAAATCAAAGGAAGGCAGGGTGGGTGGGAGGTATGGCAACACTTCCAGGAATGGCATCGGGTTGTTGCTTTCCGGATTGGGATTCGACACCAGCCCAACGAAAAGAGGGTGAGCAATGGACGGATTGTAGGCAACGATCGGTGCCAAGTCCAGTGACGTGACCATGCGGGAGGTGGCAACTTCAGCAAGCATAGGGACCAGAGCCCTCTGCTCAGAAAGGTTGAGAACTCGCTCGCGCGCAGCGAGGAGAAGCTTGACTGCCTGGAGCACCCGTTCGTTTTGCTTGTCCCGCTCGAAAGAGTAATCTGGGGATACAACTCGTGAAGATGTTTGCATAAATTCGTTAGTATCGGAGGAGGCCGATTGCCCTCGTTTGTCTTGAAAATAATGATAAGCGGAGTCGTCTCTGCTTCCAAGATTAGCAAAATGAAGAGCATGCCACATGGACTGCATCGGAGAAACTTACAGGTCAGAGATAATGTTACACAATTCGTCATCAAGGTCCAAATTAATTGCTCTAAGTTTAGGTGGTAGAGGAGATCGGGCCAGCGTGGTGGGGGAGTAGGGTCCAATCTGGAAGGTGGAGGTGAAGAGGTCCCCATCAGCACCATGCCAAGTGTGAAGAGAAAAAGGATCGTCGCTCACATCATTTCCATCCCCTTTCAATATCTTCCACAACACCCACACCAGCTGCTCGTTTGGGCTCACTCCACCATCGTAGGCAGAGCTGACGGCCTTTTCGCGTTCACTGCGGTAAGTAGCAAATATGGCCGACTTGAACGGGTTAACGGCGATAGGATGTGGTGCGTAGAGAGTATACAGAATGAATGAAACAAGAATTCGACTTGCGAGCTGCAATGAATAGCCGGTCAGAAGGGGCAATCATGAACCAATTGACCCTGCTCACCTCTGCCGGGGTCGACGCATCAAGAATCGGCAGTAACGCGTCGAGAGCCAGCTGAAAGCGCGCAGTCGGCTGAACGAGCTGCGTAAATGCCAAAGCACCTTTCGAGCACGGCAACGAGTGGGCTCTAGACAGCAAATGGGCTACCGATGCCTTAGCTGACTCAATCGACCCCACTGGCGGTGGTGGCGACAGCTGGTGGAAGCTCGTCGCCGGTGGTAGAAAGCTCTGCATCGCGGTCTGCATCGCGCCAAAGCCAAGCGCTAGAGTCGGGCACGACCTCGCGGCGTTGTCCTGACGGTTCGACTTGAGAGTTTGCCGTCGTCCGTGTCGTCGTCGTCGTCGTCGTCAACGCCCAATCCGTTGCTTCTTCAGATCGATTCGTTTAGGTAATCCTCCCACGTTGATTAAACGGCCCGGAGGGCGTCAGATTGGCGTCAAAAATGCTATTCTCGAGTCCGATTCTCCAAATATAAGCGTAACGAGCAGCCTGCCAGATCACTACGTATCTATAGGGAAAGTGGATTGTAACTCCCCACAAAAATATGAACGCCTGGAATAGATAGTCGGTTGTCTTTGCTATAATGGCCACTGGCAAAAGCTATCTTTGCAGACTTCAACCACCTCTTTCGGCAAGGCCAAGTCCGAGAACGAACCATAGCAGTGAAGATTCCATCCGTCGCAAAACAATAATCAAATTCGATCCTCGACAGCTGTGGAAGCAACGAAGATTTCAAAGTCACCCTCAGCGCTGTGACTGCAAGGTTTGAGACCTTCCGAAGAAGAAGATGTTGAAGGCCATGGAAGAGGGGGGATGCGAGATGTCGGACGAGACATTCTTCAGTGATTTCATACGGTTCTCGGCAGGACCACGCAAACGACTTGAGCGTACACTTGGACCTCTCCAGCATCGCCAACAGAGACTTCCAATTGGCCTCCTCCTGTGATTTGGTATGTCTCGCGTTGGAAAACTCCCCGTTCTTGCATTCGAGTTTTCGAAGGGATGGTAGATCGAGGTGATCGAATAAGACGTCTAACCGCGCGGCCTTGTCGAGGGTGAGCTTCTTGAGTCGTGGTAGGGAGATGACAGACGCCTCTTCAGGCACGTTCGTATGCCTCAACCTGTGCACTGCTAAAAGGCGCAGTTGCTGGCAGAATGGGAGGAAGCCGACAAGCGAGGAGACATCCGTATCGTGTAGCGTCATCCGGGTCAATTTCTCCCAAGCTGCGTCCTGGATGGCTGCCGACGAAGGATATGTAAAGGGGTCGTGTAGCTCGACCTCTCTGAGCACTGGGCTGGAGAACAGCAGCCCTTGCAACGTCATGGCATTCTCGTCGTCCCACCCTGCAAGGTCTAGCTCGAAGCTTTCAAGGAAAGCCGGAGTGCAGAGGGACTTGAGGAAGCCATCGGTCGAAGCAAGCTTTGCCATGTCGCGTTCGTCCTGCTTGAGGTAGATCCGGGCGGTCCGCCATCGACGAAGTTGACCTAGCATTGCCTTCAAGATCCTGGTCGCTGTCTTCGACCTCCCTCCGCCGTCATTATCGAAATACAGCGGACGAGGTTGGGTGTAGGTCAAGTCCAGAGGAGCCGGTGCGGACCGTTCGAGCCACATGGACAACAAGCGAACATGACTGGGGAGATTGGGTCGATCAATGTATATCGTGGACCATAGTGTGGGTGTCGAGAGGGCGACTTGTCGCCAGTAATGGCAGATCCCTGTAAGTTGAAGCGGGCTAACCGTCGGAAGTTGGCAGAGGCCTATCCTCCAATTCACGTCTCCTTTATGCTGCGTGATGTCCTTCGGCGGTTTGCAGTCCTCCAAATACATCTCGAATATGCGAGACAGAAGCTCCGGTGGAAGTCTGTTGACGGGTGGGGTCTTTCGACGAGTTATCAGCACGCTTCACCCAACAGGGACAGTAGCAGTCACTTACCGGAGAGAGTGCTCTGGTGAATTTTGTATGATTTCTATGCCACAATCGTGTGACAGACAGAAAGGGCTGGGACAGCCAAGTATGCATCCATCCCAGAGCAAAGAAGTCCAAGAAAGCGTGCAAGAGACTTCTGATCGGGACTTGTTCATCCATCGAGCACTGGCGACGAACTGAGGTTGCGCGGGGTCGGGGAACTGGTATCAGCCAGTCCCCAGCACCCGATCGTGCGCTAACGTCGTATTCGAACGCTACACTTCGAGTCAGCCAGAGCCACGGATGAGATGATCAGTTGGCGTACCAAAGCCAGGTCCATGCCAGGCATCCTCATGCGGAGTGGCAGGGTCCACAAATTCCATGAATTCAACCTTAGGTGACAGTGCCTGCTGAAGTACAAAGGTTGGGGAAATAGAGTAAGTTCGTTGGTTCCCTATGGGTCCAGGGTGAGTAGGATAAATAGTAGCTCCATTACGAGAACAAACCTTCGAGCTCGAAAACTTGGGGTCCAAATACGGACAAGGTCAGAAATGTTGACCTTGTCTCCCATTCAACGGCATCCCAAGCGATGTGGGTCAACGTGTAGCAACCCGCAATGAAGTCATGCTAAATGAAGGTGATGTGCAATGTATGGCAATGGAATGCTTGCAGGAGCCGAGGCAGCCTGCTCGCCTGGACTTCTAGTTAGGATGAAGGCTGAGCCTGAGCGTAGCCAAGGCGAATTCAAACGACCTTATGTTGGAAGTGTACTTTGAATATGAGAGATAGGGTCTAATTTTATCTGGATCTTCTTGCAGAAGAAACTGTTCAGAGTGGAGCACCCAGAGTCAAGATAAACCTTGAGCTCACAATTGAATGCCTCAGGCTACGCAAGCTGACATTTCCTCGAGGTCGATGCAACTGTTTGACAGCTATAATTTCACAGCGGAGGAAAGGACTACCAAGAGGAGGCTCCACAAAAATGTCTGACACAGCCAGAGCACGCATCTAGGCGAAGAACACAGAGCTGCATCGAGGACAGGGAGTTACAGCTGGTTCGAAAACGATAGACCAGATCGCACTTTGTTCCGCTTATGATATTTGTTTAGTTGTGGAGCCTTGCAAACAAACAATGTCAGCTATGGTCCAGCACACCATACCAAATTCGGTGGATCGTTCAACAAGGTCATTCAACAATCTATCCAAATTCAACAAACCTTGGTTAATATGTTGGGTTGGATGGATAGGTATGGTGGATAAAAGGGTGGGTACAAGTCCCAACTCTGCTTGACTCGGACGCGCTCATGCTACTGGTATGCGACGCCCCATCGTCAACCATGCCCTATTTGAGTGTTTGTTTGGTCACTTGGCTCCACAACTAAACAAATATCATAGGCGGAACAAAGTGCGATCTGGTCTATCGTTTTCGAACCAGCTGTAAGCGCTTGAGTCCACTGCCAGTTGATGATCCGGGCCGGTCGCCCCGTTTCGCCATTTGTTTGTCGCTGCTTGAACCTGACGTCGAAGCTTTCTGCTCTTTGACGACCTTGTTCTCGAAACGAACTTGCCCCGGACTGGCGTTTAGCTAATCAACAAGCTAGTGGTTGAATACAGAAGAAAGGTTTGCCTGCAAACGTCCCACCCCTGTCTTCTTGACAGCTCTTCGAAATGCCGGAGGAATTCAGCGTAGGGTTCTTCTACCAATTCTGAAGTTAAGATCCACAGGGCCCTTGTACTCCAGACTCTGGGACGTTTGGTGCAAGGTCGCAGGAAGCTATGGAAACTACGCGAGTTATAATGGACCTTGTGGGTCTTCGTCTCCCTTGCTTCGTGGTCGCCTCTCTATTTTTTCCTTGCCCTCCATTTCCATCCCATTTCCACTCGACGCTGGAAGTCGCCGTATCGCTATTTCTACTTTTTCTCTCCTGTTTGACTCTACAGAAAACCATTTTCGGTGAGTGGATACATTCCTTTCGTAAGCACATTTCGACTTATACCACTTTGCACAGACCTACTCCGAAAGATGTCCTTACGCGTTACTTGGGACGGTGCTCTCCCGGCGGGAGAACCAATGGATGTAGTCATGGAAGACTGCACCAGCTGGACGCCTGCCAATACCGTGCTCAAGGCAGGACGAGAGCTATCCAGCTGGTTTTTCAAGCGACCCTCAACCCAACGCAGGCCGTCCCTTTTCTCCCTGTGCTCTTCTCCACGGGAGACCGAATTCTACGGCACCGACTGCCCCATGGATATGGATATTACGAAACAACCACCCAGCATTAACGATCTTCCCCCGGAAGTTCTTGGGGAGATCTTCACAGCTTATCTCACTTCGCCTGAGATACTGCATTCATTATGGTCGACCAAACCACGCTATCGCATTACTCCCAGCCCAACCTCCTCTTCCAATCCCCTGATTTTGGGACATGTTTGTTCCACGTGGAGGACACTTTCTCATTCCTTACCCACCCTCTGGAACACGATTTCAGTGTTTTCCCCTCGGTTGCAAGACGTCGCCCTTTTCTCTCTCTGGGCAGAGCGCTCTGGAGCAACCCCCATCGATCTGACCCTAATTTCGAGGGTGNATGATAACCAAGAATCTCTAGCAGCAATGCAGGAGGTATTCCAACTCTCCCTTGTCCATTTTCACAGATGGAAAGCAGTCAAACTCGACCTAGCCACCGATCTAGGTGTCCTTTTCGACGGAAATCCTCGGATCCAACCGACTCCGTTACTGCAGTCCATCGACATCATCACAGCTAATTGGTCCGGCGCAAGTTTCAACTCGCTCCTTCAGCTTCTCCACTCCAGCCACAGCCTTCGAAAAGTCAGATACGACTTGGCCTCTCCCCACGCGTCCTTCTCGGCTCTCTCCCAAATTCCATCTGGCCTCCTTTCATCCATAACGCATTTAGACTTAGGTCACATTTCGGCGGACGAGCTATTCCGTCTTTTGCCTCAATTCACCTCTCTACAGCATCTGTCCTTCAGATCGACGTCCCTTCCCGTTTATCCCGCCCTTAACCCCACTCCCTTAACCCTCGCTACCGTGAAGTACCTCAGCCTCGATCACGGTAACGATGTTGTGCCCCTGCTTAATTCCCTATCTCTTCCTTCTTTGCAACACTTGGAATTGCCCTGTGGATTCGCTTCGGCGTCGTCACCCAAATCCGGTTCAAGCGAAGGGTGGGCCTCGCTGTTCCAACTGATTGAACGATCTTCAGTCGACAGTCCTGTGCTACTGGATTCGCTGACGTTGACGGTCCGGGGCATGGAAGAAGAAACGCTTGTGAATGCTCTTTCCTCGCCATATCTAACCTCTCTCAAATCCATCACCATCAAGTCTGAAGTCGGTGATCGGCTGGCTAGGGCGTTGACCATTCCCTGTACGAAAAATGGAAATGGGGATGCGCTTGGATTGTTGCCTGAGCTGGAAAGGATGGAACTGGAGAGTTGTTGGACCTCCGACGGCTTCCTCACCGAAATGGTTCTTTCCCGAAGCTCCGTTTTGAAGTCATTCCGGGCCAAGTTAAAGGGCTCAGCTCATTTTCCACAGGACCTGGCATTGAGACTGCCAGGTGTGAATATATCTTTTTAGATCAATGCGCCTCACGATTACAGACATGCACTTTCTATCTAGTATCGCTCCGTTGTACGTGTAGTACTGTCCACGCCTAATTATCGATCTCAAACCTCGTATAAGGGAGCTATATCGAGCTGAACGCCCGGCCTCGCCGAAATCCCCTCTCGTACCAAACTCTGTTCGTTGACGGGGATGTCACTTCGCAGTCGGAACTGTCGGAGGGAGTTGCCCAACGCCCTCACGAATTCGAAATTCGTCCATTTTCCTTCGCCGTACAATTTCAAAGAAAGAGACTGGATCAAAGGGAATTTAACTTCGTTAAAGAGGAGGTCGACCGGAGCGTGTGATGCGAGGGCCAGTGAGCGGAGACCATGAGGTGCTAGTTCAACGTTCGATGCCGACGATGATAGGCGAGCAATAGGCTGCGCGTTCTTCGTAACCTGCCTGACATCAAGTGTCTGCAAGGAAGGACATAGCAAGAGGACGGAGCGAACATCGATGAGCGAGATGTTGCAGTTGGTAATAGTGAGGTGTGACAACAGGGATTCCACCGCAAGTGACAGCGCTTTCGGCACCTCTTCATCACCGCCTTGCCAATACATTCGATGAGTGACAATGGTTGGCTGCGTCCTGTTCACCTCCAGCATCAGCTCCAAGTCCTTCCCGTCGCTCTGTCGAATAAGACTACACCCCAAGGGATTATCGAAAATGTCCTCCGCATCAGGCACCTCATACTGGAACATCTCCCTAAACTTCTGRAAYGCACTCYTCATCATCCCTCTCGCGACCTGRACCTGCAAGTCAATCTTCGCCAGCCTGCTGGCACTCGACGACGAGCTAGGTCCCTGCGTTGATGATGACGACGACAAGGAGGAAGGGTGATTGATGGTAGAACCGGAGCTGGCTAGAGGCCTTCGGCGCTGCCAATGCTTCATCGGCGGTTTCGCCATCGATTTTGGTGGTGGTGGAGGCGGAACGTGCTCTATCTGAGCGGTCCGCCTCACCCCTCGTCCTCTCGGGATGGGGGTGGGGGTGGATGTAGAAAGGGTGGAAGGGCCGGCGACAGCGTTAGGGTGGGAGGAGGTGTTGGAGGTGCGATTGCGGTTGGAGGTTTGGACGAGGTGAGGGGGAGGCCAGATCGGAGTGGGCGGTGGAGGGTTGGAGATGAGGCTTTTGAACCATCTGGCGAATTTTGTGCGGAGGGGAGCTTTCGATTTCCGTGAAGGGGTAGTGGGTATGCGTCGGATACGGTATCCGGCTCTCCATGATCTCCACGAATGGGCCACGGTCGACGAGGCTTGGGAGAGGTAGTGTGAACCGGAAATAGAGTAGGATTTGGCGAGGGACCAGATGAATGTGATGCTGGAGATGACCACGACTAGTATCACGGTGAGGAACGAATTTTCGGGGGGNTTCGGGCGTCCATGAGTCCTCTGAATGATGAGAGTTCCATGGCTTGGAGAAACTGGAATTGGAGGAAGCGGAGGTGGAGGGAGATGGGGCAATGGTGTATGATGTGTCTGGATAGCCAGGAATAAGATATCTCGCAATGGAGATGGTGTCTTGTAGGTCCTCGACGTTCTCTTTGGATATTTGCCCCCTTCTTGTCGTAGACTTGCGGTGACTTTCTTTGTTTCTTCTCGAAGTTGCTGAGATAGCTGGTACAAGTCAACCTGGTGCCCCAGATACCCAAGCTAACAACACCTACCAGTCGAAGAAGACTTTTGACGACGGCTGCGCGAGCGGAGTGTCGATGCAGATGTAGATGGTGACGCAAAAGGCGAATCGTCTGGCAATTGGGAGGAGGAGAAGATGGGGGAGCTCGACGGGGAGCTACCAGAAGATGAGGAGGACGGGGGTGATGAGGGCACGGATACCGATTCCAACTCTGAGAATGGATCGGAGCGAGCCATGCTCGGCTGTGGTTGTTTTTCCAACCCTGAGGGTCTAAAGTGCTGAAAGATGCTTGTGAATAGACCGCTGGGCGACATTCGCGTCGACGACGAGATGGTGGATGCGGTTACGATGTGGCCGGAGCCTTCAATTGGCCGAGGGACCATCCTGCACAATCAATATCGGTGGTGCTGCACGGTATTGTAGAAAGACGCAGACGACAATAACTGTTCGTCAGGTAAGAGCTGGACGCTTAGCGACTAGGCAAGCGGGTTAGCTGGATGGTTATGGATGAGAGTCAAGAATCTACTGACTCACGTTTTATCTGAAGGCGACTTGTAGTAGATGCAAGGGGGGCGCCCACCAAGTGTCATCTTTATTGTTTCGCGGTGGCCTATTCTCTTGCGTTTCTAGGGCCTTTTGTCTAATTGTTCTTCACGTTGCCGCGTGGTCCGGTATGTCTTCTTGAATGGTCTGTCACGACGACGTCATTGCAACAGCCGTGACAGCTGCCAGATATGGCAACGCGTGACAGACATAAACAGCCAAGTGATTTCAAGTTGACTTAAGGAAAGTTGAAATACGAATTATATCGCTGGGAAGCTCGCAGAATAGCAAGTGCACTGGAAATAATGAACAGAAGCGCAACTTTACGAGAAGTATGGCTCAACTGAAGTAAAGATTTCAATAGTACAAAGGGCTCCGCGATCTGTTCAAGTCCAAGATATTCGATAACTTCCACCTTAGTACGCATAGTATCCTAGTACATGAGAGTCCTGTACCACAGGCTTTTCAATGGAGTGAAACGGATCACGATATCCATCCCTGGCATAAGAAACGCTGAATCTCTCGGAAAGCCCGCCCGCGTCCCCTGCAGTTCTGCTCTCACTCTCGTCAAACGCGGCCATCGAGATAGAAGTAGGTCGCTAAGAACACCGTCCGATACCCTCATCTCTTTTAGCTCCAGATTTTCTAGTCGCTGCATGACACCTGATGTACCGCTCCCGTCTATGCCTTGACCCGGAAGCAAGGTCAGTGACCTGATGATATCATCACCAACTTCCCATGCGATCTTCAACGACTTGAGCGAGTCGAAGAAGGGACAGGCGAGAAACGTGCGGAGAGATTCGTCGTTCACAAGTCTATGTCGATTCCATTTGGCGTGTCCCAGGCTTAGGGAGTCCACCTGGGGACCCTGGGGATGACGCTTCGACCGTTCAATGCAGTCGGTCACCGCACATCGTACTTCCTCGTAATTTTGAACCGACGAGAACCCAGGAATCTCTATGTTTCTAAGCGAGGGGAGAACCAACGCGCGGAAAAGCGAGACGACGGCGGTGGACTGAACGTCGAGGTGGAGTGCCGCCAATCTCGGTAGGGTCACCATGGCGCTCTCGGAAGGTGCGAACACATGGACATCCGAAGGGATCGCAATTCGCAAGTCCTCCAGGGCCTCAAATCTCTTCAAGAGAGAAGGGAGATCAAACACAGTGCCCTCGCTCCACTCCAGGTCCAGATGCGTAACACGGCAAAGAGACTCTGGTGGCGCCTGGTTGATAACTGCAGGCAGTGGAACTTGGTGCCCGCCATCGTTCCGGTATCGTATCGACTGTAGTTTTGGGCTTGAATGAAGTAGTTTGAGTAATGCTTTGTGAGGCAGTGCCTGATCGGGAGGATTAAAGCGCCATCGTGTTACAATGAGGTCGAAGGATTGTAGGATAATTGGTGGATTGGCGACCGAAGGGAAGGCCCGTAGCATCATCTCCAAGCAAGCATCAAGGCCGACGGTTGTCTTCATCTTGATGCTATTCCACCGGGACGATAGAGTGAGAGCATGCATGAAGAAGCGTTGTATAGTTTCGCGGATTGGGGGCATAGTTTCGTGGATTGAGGAGCGTTCGTAAGTGTTTTCTTCGATGAGCGCTATGTCTACCGGAAGGCATCCTGAGCGCTTGAGCCATCCACCAAATACCACGAAGTCGATGGGRCGCGGATTGAAAACGACGACTCTGGTCCAGAGAGCCGGAATGGACTGAGAGAGGGCTCTCCATAACGAGCACACCTTCCCCAGTGTAAGAGGCGACTGATCCCGAGCACGAAAGTTCGGAAACTCAGGAACGCCTCCATCGAACGAAAATGGYTGTGAAGGACGTTCGTGGACGTAAGATACGAATATTTCTCCCAAAATCTCTCCAGGAAGATCGTTGATTGCAAAGGTCCTCCTCGAACGTCGAACAAGCGCTTGGGAGAGGAGATGGTTTGCCTGGGTATTGGGAAGCGCCAGATCCGAGGAATAATCCAACGAGATGCCAGCGGGAAGCCAAAGCTCTTCAAGGTAGGACCTATCGTTGAAGTCTTCGTCCTTTTCAAACGGGGGCCCTTSGTGCTTGGACCASGTTTGATGAGGAAAAGCCGTRTCTAAATAAAGCCGAGTATTGTCAGGGTTCATGCAATGCTCGAGGAGTGAAACGGGGCACACTTTGGTCGGCTTGAGACGCCATAGTAGATTGATACAGTGCCAGGCGGAACGGACCACGACGGGGAAGGGAGGACTGCTAGGCGCTAGCTCAAGCRTGCTTTTGAAGTAATGTCACTTCGGCATTTGCCTATCGTTCTTTGTCTGGAYASCMAGYSTGCWYAAMGAKTWRWCWGCRSTRKMYGRCGYCWYSGMWGTSWRWCKCWAGAWYCRCAMSSAYSWTGYTCKYWGAKGCKSKAGCGTKCGYGRTCSTCGTNCCTTGTCYKGWMMTYCATSGGAGCAGACATGSTCACCGTCGAGAGGGAGAATTTTCGCGATCAGACGCTGCTCGGGGAGAGCCGAGCCAGGCCACGCGACTCATCTACCCAACTCTTTAACACGAACACCACAGAGAGAAGATACACATGTGGAGTATATACAGAGAACACGGGTAACCACTACTTGATAAGACAAAGAAGTCACATCTATCGCTACCACGCATGAATTTGCGAGGTTAAATCCATATCCAAAACGAACCCTTTACCAGTAAACTCTGCACAGACCCTGCGCAACTTTGACTTCCTAAACCCCCCATACGCAGCAACTCTAGCAGACACCATTTCTCGAACACGTTCTACCGAGCAAACGGAATCAAGCACTAGTGTCTCTAGGAGAGGAAGCATGCGAGGCTCTTGGGTGTCCTCGCAGACCTCGCTGAGAGCATCCAACAGCTGGAGACAGTCTTGGTGTCGAGTCCGACCAACTTTTGTCACCCGCAGGTTTGTGAGGTGTTCGAAAAGATGTGATTCGAGGATTTTCGTGAGCTCTGGCATCTTGTCGTTCCCAAACTCGAAAGCTTCCAGTTTGCAGTTCGATCTTTCAAGCAAACTCAAGAGGGATTCCCATCCTCTTTTTTGCGGCAAGGGGCTGTCGAAATGGCCCCATCCAGTGGGTAGGCGGAGTTCGCGGAGGGAGGGTAGAATAAGGCTGTCCCACACCTCGCTGATTTCGGGTGGCACCACATTGCGATGCATGAGGTACCAGAAGGGGTCTTCGCTAAACGCATTGATATGTATGGATTGAAGGCAGCGCATCGTCGTATGTGCAATCGCGGTTGAATTGTCGGCGTCACCATCTTTGGAAGTGATGATCAGGTCCGAGACCGATATATGTGGAAGAGTATCCATCGAAGACGATAGAATACGAAGGAACGACTCGTTTGAAAGGGAAAGAAAAGCAAGTGACGCTAGGCGACTCCAGGGGACGATGTCAATTATCGAGCGATCTTCCGCGAATTCCTTCCCAAGTGTGATGGATCGAAGCTCTGGAGACGAGCACAAAAATCTGAGGAGATGACGAAGGTCACCCTTCTCCCACTCCTGGAGATTCAGTTTGAACCCGCGTAGAATAGAAAGTGGTGCCATTTCGTAGAGCGGTTCGAAGAACGGCTTGCATTTTGCATGGAGCTCCAAGGAAATGTATCTCCACCGTTGGTGTTGCGATATTGCAAGAGCGATAATTTGCTTAAGGAATTTCAGCGACGATGCCTTCAGCCCCCCTAGACTTTGCTTGATAGTGAGATCTAGTGGGTATGACCCACTTAGCCCCGCGGAGCNTTCGAGCCAGAGCTTGAATATCTTGACATGGGCTCTGGACCTGGGTCCGAAAGTATAAATTGTGGCCCAAAGTCGGGGTATTGAGATGGCCGTAACCCTCCATGACCGACAGACATGGGTAAGGTCAACGGGATCCGTTTGTGAGTCGGGGTAGGCGGTGATATGTCTGGCTGGTGCTTGGCTCTCATCGATTCCGGGACTCTTCGACCGGTCGTGCACATAATATTCGAATATATCCGTCAGGATATCAAATGGGAGTCGCTGGAATGTGTCCATGGTACGGTGTTCTGGAACATCAAGGCCCTCAGATCAAGTCAAATCTACAACCCAAGGTTCGGGCACTCACTGTAGTTCTTTCCAAGGATCCTTCTTGTTTCACCTGAGAAGAGGAGGAACCAATGACTAGAGCTTTGTGGTCCCAGTGATGACRGTCGGGTCAGAAA